>BMAO01025199.1:0-147698 GCA_019973975.1 Trichonephila clavata
TCAAAATCCTCATATTGGCATTGAAAAACTTGGAGAGTGTGAATATCAGCACAAGTGTCATCGTTGGCAGTTGTCCGCGGTATGTGGTCCAATGATAGCAACACACGTGTACCTACAAAGGGTGACATTAATGAATAGTCGATCTTGAAGCAGATCTGACATTTATTTCTTTCTAGAATTACGTGTCGCAATAGTGAGTATTATATCTAAAAATAATTTTTTTTTACACACGTGGTTAGATGTGCCTTACTGAACACGCGTGAAAAAAATCAAACAAAAGTGCACGAGCTATCAGATTACTTAATTGACATATGCATATGTTATAATTTTATCTTCGCAGCTCAGGAATGGCTGAAAATTCTTAGCTGCCAAAATTTTCTAGTCCCCAAGTGTGACAGACATTTCATTGGTGGCATCATCTAGAGGCAGCTTCCGCTATCAAATTTTTACACCTGAATTTATTGAATTCAAGTTCTCGCTGGAGAACTTGTTAACTATTGCTGTGATTTATTTTTGACATAAATATCAGTCAAATTGATATTCAGGAGATATTTTACATGGCACATAATCATATGACATGCGTACCTGCGATTTTTGAACCAGAAAATCTTTTGACTTTAGCCGGGATCGAACCCACAACCTTATGCTTACAAAGATGGCCCACTACATCTATTGTTGTTGTTACTAATGCCAACTCTCTAACGATGCCTGATCTAGGCCCACAACAAGGCCATGAAAAAGCCTAGATCTAAGCCTGGCATTAGCCATCGCTTTGAGCACCATGCAAGTGACTGTACGTTTTGGCTTGGTTCCACCCCAATTTTGGAGTGTGAGCACCCTGTAGGCAGTCACTTCCCAACCCCTTCAATTATTTTCACCAGAGAACTTGCTTCTGTACGACTATTTAGAGAACCCCCATGCCGCAAATGAACTATGCATATTTAGAAACATCCATTCCTCCTCCGGGATTCTAACCCAGGCACACAGTACATCAGTCAGCGTCGCTATCCACTATACCCGATGGGTGACTACGTTACCTCTAAGTCACTGGGTCGACATGTCTGTACTATGAAACTGAAAATCGGTTAGACACCTCCTTTGTAAATATATTACATAAAATTTTAAATCAAACTATCTTTTCCATCTATTTCCGTCAAATGCACTGAATGCTTTAATTTAAAGTCCTGAAAACAGCAATTTTTTAAAGTAATTGCGTGATGCAATTTAAAATGTATAAGAAAACATAGCCAGATTTATAAAATTACATTTCGTTAGTTCAAAGTTTGCTCGTGGCATCAATTAACCCATTACAGAAGCGAGATCCTTCAGAAATAATTCAATTAACGAATTAGAGTGCTGTTTCAAAATTTTAAATGGCTTGGGTTTCTCATTTCAAAGTTAGATTGAGACAGTGAAGAATTCATTTTAGTGGCAACTTTCAGACTAATTACAATTAATTTGATGTTTCTCTGGTTCCTCGAAATCATTTATTTCTAGTTGCTCTCGAATCTGGTTGTTAACGGATATGAACCAAGTCTTAAAATGGATGGCTTGGTAAATACGGCAATCTTATATGACACACGTCACATGTAAATATAAGCATCGCATTAAATTGTTTAAATTATATTAGTACAAGAGATACAAATATATAAAGGACTATAAATATTCTGTACCTAATTTCAATTCGCGAATATAAACACCTTTGAAATAAAAAAATACGTATGTTGTGTGCGATGATTACACGAATTTATTATATTAGTACGTTTCAACTAAATAAAAAATGAAAATTAATTATTTAAAATTGTTTAAATATTTAATTATAACAGTTTTTCTTCGTTATTGAGACAATAATGGTTCAATTATGAGTCTTGAGTTTATCCTTTAAATGATACATATTTTAAAACTTTAAATAATCAATAGAAGCTTTAGTACACAATACACACTTAGTTGTAATTTTAGATTTTATACAGATTATGGTGAAAATAAATATAATAACATCGTTTGCACTTGTTGATAAATTAGAATATTTTGCTCCTTATCTTCAGTAACTGCTATAACCAATCAATATTTTTTATCTCCTTTAAAATCCTTCACTTTTAAAAATTTCCATTAATGTTTTAAAACTTAATTAATGAAATATGATTTTTTTAAGCAGTGTAAACAACATTTAAAAGCAATTTCTTGTACAAGCTACATTTACTCTTTGGATGTATACATTTATATATTAATCGCATAATCAATGAATTGTTCAGAAAGAAAGTACAAGAATTAGATTACTAGGCATTATAAGTATAGTTTTATGGAAGATATATGCTTCTTACATAAATTACAAGGAAATAGTTTTTCTTTTAATAAACCATGAACAATTTGTTATCTAGCTGTACTATATTTGTAAATCAAATAATAGCCTTTCTCCCAATACAGAGGCTAATGAAGCGGACTCCTGTGTCTTATGGTCTGGGTTCGAATCCCGGAGAAGGCATGGATGTTTATAAATATAGAGCCTTCGCGGCAATGGGAGTACTCTAAATAGTTGTCGAGCTGCAAGTCCTCTCTTGAAGTTGTCGGAAGGGGAAGAAAGGTGGAAGGCCCTTGACTACCCCTGGATATTTGTCCTCTAAATTGTTGTGCCACCGTGCCAAATCATATTGTCCCCTGTTGGTGCGCAAATCTGCGGATAACAAGATGAGTAACAGATTAGCTATTTTCCATGATGAATTTCGTGAGCCTTCATCTGACATAATCAGACAGGTAGCACCAGAAACAACAACGACAAATCTAATAATTATGCCTGAATATTGAATTATATCTACGTGAAGCGTTTTAGAAGTAATGTACATGCTACTTATGTAAGGTACTCCCTATTAATTAAATGCTTTAAAAATGTTTTCCATCCAACATTACTCTATTAACATTCTAGCCCACACATTTTAAAAACATAAAATACTATCTCAGAAATCATGTATGGATATCCCTCTAATTTCAGATCTGCGAAGCCCGTTTTCCTGTTTCCATACAGCTTGTACGATATTTATTCAAATCAAAAACCATCTTTAAATAAAACTTTCTTAAACAGTTTAGACACAAATTTATCGAAAAGTTCTTTGATTACTGACATTTCTATCTTCTGAGTGTCTAATAATATATGCTGAATATTTAATTATATAATAGTCTTCCTCGAATCTGTTTCTTGATCGTCCTCGAAGAGTAGTGGCCAAATTAATCAGCCAAGGCATAATTTTTAAACTTCATGTTGTAGAATTCTAATTTTTTTTCCTAAAAACATCATGTTAGGAAGTCACTTCCAGAAACTCCGGTAGAGAATTTGTGATTTGATACAATATATTTATATCTCTCAACTAGAGAAGATAAACTAATTATAAAAGTTGGAAAAGGACCTCGTAATTTTTAACCATGTTTAAGTTACGAGAGAAAGCCTTGAGCTATCCCACTGCTTCTTTTAAATTCCGCGCCATGTCAGTGTGGTGATGCGACTCTGAGCCCCCCTCTAAGAAATTTAACGAGCCCAGAACAAAACGATTCTTAAAATAAACCTATTTTTATTGAAACGCACGAATCAACTAAAATCGACACCAGAATGAAACTAGCGAAAACGAGCATTTAGTTGCAAAACTATAAACCTCTAGTTGAGAAGAATAAACTATACAACAAATAATTAGAGGAATTAAAGCGAAATTTAAAACTGAATCTACATTAGACTGAATTCGTCAATATCAGTGACAGATATACTACGCATAGTTGCACCTCTATCACAGTTAAACTGAATTAAATTTCTTAACTTATCCATCCTTTTAATGTGTATATATTCTGTTTTCTCAACATTATAGTTTAGAGTCTGGGGTACCATCTTTAATGATGCCCACCCTATCACTTAACTGTGGTTCAAAAATACATGAGCAATCACCAATAGCTCTAGGCTTGCTTTGAAGAGAATTGTTAATAATCAATCAATACTATTATTACATTATAATAGTGTATAGAAAACAAGCACATGCATTACTTCAATTTCTGCCTATGTACAAATTCTGCGGAGCTCTCATTGATTTAAGTGCATATAGAGAGACAAAGTGTGTTGGTGTTTATTTACGTGGAATTGTATAACAACATGTTGGCTACCCCGGACCTGTGGCGTGGAAACGCGATACTCTACCACTCAACCACGGGGCGTCACTTGACTATGGTTCAAAATTACGCGGACCGTCCCCGAAAGTCCTCGTGTAGCTGAACAGTGGGACGTTAATATTCACTCACTCATTATATTAGACTTCATCCAGAATAAACTTGCGATTCTTACGCTCAATTGTCAAAGTGTCAGGGCTCGTTGTGTATGAAATCTGAAGTTATATTTATATGTGTAAACTATATTATAATAACTATATTTACTGTTAAGCGTCTGACAAAGATCATCATTCTTAAAAAAATACGAGTAAGTAATATATGGACATTATTGATCGTCAAACAAGTGGACTGTTTATTATTAGTGGGTATATTGGGGATATATGTGCGGCAGAATGCTTATTTGAAAATGGACAAACAGGGATATTTAATAACATGAAAGCATTGTTCTATTTTTAATTACTATTGGTAATTATAATGAACATTTTAGCTATAGAAAATAATGCTTTCCTGTAACAATATTCAATATTTTTATATTATATGGTCATCGAAGTTCAAGTGTAGTATAGGGGGTTTGGTGAGTGGCCGCGGTAGCCGAGTGGTCTAGGCATCGGGTTATGGCTAGCGTGTCATGAGTTCGATCCCAGTACCACTAAAGACCCGCCGTGTAGGGGTGAGATGCACGTTAAATTTGTCGAGAGCTCAAACGTCCTCCCGTTGGTGTGGTGTGGTAGTTAGGAGAGGGGGTTGCCAGCTCAGGTGTCTTCCGCGTCACTTGACCATGGTTCAAAATTACGCGGACCGTCACCAAAAGCCCTCGTATTGCTAAGACAGTGCGACGTTAATATTCACTCACTCACTCTTCAATAATAAAATATATACATTTAACTTAAAATTTATAAAGTCAGCAAAAATACATATTTATATTTTATACCTAATACATATATCGAAGCTCAACCTAAAGAAATAGAGCACGCATACACTATTTATGAAATTATTGAGTATTGTTGATTTTTGTTGAGTATAACTTAAATAAATATCACAGGAAATATTTGGTTCGAAAACCTCACATATGTCAGGTTGTAGGAAAAAATAATGATTCAAATACATGATTCATTAAAAAAAGGATTAAAAATAAAAATAAAACTTCACATCCTGCGTTTCTTGCAAGCATTGATTAATCGACTTCTGTTGCTCTACATCCTCCAAATGATCTTAGGAAAATGGATTTTGGTGGCAAGAACAGAGTCAGTTGCATCAAATAAGAATCATCAGTTTCCTGGATAGTTGTTTATGACTTCAATATAGACGGTCATTTATCTGAAAGAAAATGTGTTCGCAAATCTGGGAGAAAATATCTTAAGTACAAGATAGCTTTTTCATCAGATATTAATACAAATAGGAAAGAAAACTGTCTACTAGTTTTATTCATTTACATGTCTATGTTTGTAGTTCCATGATATATGTTACACAATTTTCAAAGAAGGTCACTGAATTGATATACGATACCTTTCATTTTAGAAAAAAATCGCTTGTTTACGTGGTGATAGTAAATATATTTTAACGAAAAATGACAGCAATATACACTTATTTTCAATACATTGCACAACGTCATTGATTTAGAAATATTATTATAAAAATATTTCGTAAACATTTCATCAAGGAAGGAGAATACTAGTGTTTTTCGGATAACTACTTACACGAGTTACTACTTTAATAAATCCTACATGCGAAAAATCATATTTAAAAAATATATATGTATTGACGCATACTTTTAATTCTTTCAGTAAAATCCATTTTTTTTAAATCAAAATATAAAAGGTTCCTGATAAATATATTAGTCTAAAATATGCTTTTAAAAATCACTAATTATACAAAATGAAACTAGTGTGTTTTTTAGCGTAAATGTATCATTCAAATCTTACCATTCAAACCAGAAGTTATATATCTCAAAGTATTCAACTTCATCTTATAAAAGCAGTAAAACTTATTCAGTGAATTTTAAACAAGTACATTTCAAATAAATAGTTTCAAAAATCGTACTCTTATAAAGCAATATCTAAACAGTAAGAAAAATACATTCTAAAATGTATTGAAGAATCTACCCCTGATACCATAAAATATTGAATGTGTTGGGAAAATGAACATGACATACACAATACTAGGAGATTTCGATTCTACTTTTATAATCATTTGTCAAGTTTTAGAAAAGCAACGGAACGTAAACGTACCAAAGGATTTGGAACTACCTCTAATGTTTAGTAAAAGATATTTGTCTAAAAAGAAATGTATATAAAAAATAATAAATACGTTTAACTTTTTTGAATAAATTTAGAACATTTAGAAATAAATGTCTTTTAAAATGATCATTTTTTAGTTATGAATAAATTGGTCAGCTAAATCATTATATATAAAAAATTTCTAATGAACTGTACATTGGTATTTAACCTTGACAGACCTAGTACATTCCCCAGGAGCTGGTATCACTTTATTGCGTGGCACCATATAGGTGATACCAATTACCGCAAGTAATTTTGACGCCCAGTTTTGGCACCTGAGCTCTTGACGATGCAAATCTGTACTAGGATTTAATTTTGTCAAGAGCACACAAGCCACACAGGCACTCTAGGGATTTTTTACATGCCATGGCCACTGTCGATTTTCTGCATCAAGAAAATCCACCGACTTGGGTGGGGGTCGAACCCACAACCTTAAGTGCAGAAGGCCAGCGACAAACCAACCACGCCACCCAGCTAACATATATAAATATTGAATGTATACTATAAAAATATTGTATACATTACAACTTATATGACAGCTTTCACCAACAATTTGTATAGATTAAAAAAATATCATTAAATATATCTATTAAAAATACTTAATCTTTTTTTGTGCTTCATTCGTTTACAATGCTTTTTTTAATTATAAACAATTGGACGTAAGCACTAATCATCGCAAATCAACATAAATAAGCTAAGTCTGTTGTTGAGAAATATCAAATGAACAACATAATCTCATCTCACAAGCTACATATTTCTGTGTGACCATAAATGCAATTTGATCATAATATGTAATACGTTATTTAATGGACATTACTACACACAAATTTATTATCTACTTCACTTCATTTTAACTTTCAAAGTATATGTTTTAATTGCTTATATCTTTTTATCAACTTTTTTAAATGTTTCATATAATAAAATATTAAAAATGTATTAAGAGAATACAAGATTATTATGAATATAAAACACTAATTATATTAATAATAATTTTCATATTAATTTAGTGGAGGAAAGCATTTGAATTAAACAAAACGAGATAACACACGAGCGACAGATAATAAAAATTCATTTTCTGATGTATTCCTTATAATATCATAGAAGCTCACATTTTTAGAAAAAGAAACATTATTGAAAAAAATTAATATTGCTGTTTCATTAACACAAACAACCCCATTCCCACCTATGCATACAAACATCCTATTTGCAGAAGTAGAAACTGATTTGTGTTTTTATATTGTATTAAAGAAAGACAGTAATTTTTCTATTTATTAAGGATTATATATAAATAATTTCTCTCAGATTGCAGTGATTTAATTTATGTGCGATTCGGCAAAAAATTTCCATGGTTTTGAAATATATATTTATTTAAAAAAAAGTTCAAATGGATTTGCCGAAACTCATATGCAAATCTTTTCAAATAAATTTCTTTATAATCGTTAGTAACAAATCAAGAAACTACTTGCATTTGTAAATAAAATATTCGAATATATATCTAGCTACAGAAATTAAAACATCTCAAAGGAATGCGAGTTATGTAAGCTGCACAAATCTATAATATTTTCTGTGAAGAAATTTCGAACGCTTTTGTGTTCACTGCGATTGGAAAAATACAGTTTGATGAGGAAACAATAGAACTTTTTTTTCGTCTCTCCCTGAAATGGTTCCCATCTGTTTCCGATAGTTCTAAATCCACCAGAAAGCTAATGGTTTTGCTATGTCGTTACCAGATTAGGTAAAAATACAGTATTCGAACAAATGCTACTTAGTTCTAACAACTTTCGAGAAGTAAAACAAATAACTGCTATAAGGATCATATTGGAAACATTAGTGGCAGAGTTTTGTTAATTAATAACAGATTAAACGAGGGAAAAGATGTTTTGTTGTATATTTTTTTTGTATAGAATTGTGATAGTGACAAAATTTTGTTAATGTCCTCTGAAATGGTTACTCTTCACCCATTTCCCGTTAACAAAAAACAATTAAACAGCATACAATTCTGATCATTTACATTTAGAATATACACAATATAACTTTTAGTGGTAAAAGGGTGTGTAATTCTTAATTATCTTGATCATCATTGTATATGTATTTTATTAACGGCAAGATTTCTTTTCAAAAGATATTCAGAGATAACTACATCCATTTATCAGAAACCTAATAGTTATTGCATCCGGTGAATTTTTATTTTTGTTTGCTTTTAATCATAAGGGTACATTACATTTTGATAAAATAAAATAAATAAATGACTATTTTAATTGTTTTGTAAAAAAAGGCTTATTTTTGAGCTAATAACGAAAAATTCCGTATATTAACCTTTTTAAATGAAGCAAACAACTTTTTACTTTCCACTCATTTTCATTGATATTGTTATTAAATAAATCAATTACAATAGCTAATACGTTACTTTAATTATTCAATAAATATTTTTATTTTATTTATTCTTTTGTGGGATCAACTTAAAATTTTTTATTGCTACATACATTTAAATATATGACGACTAATTTCTTATTAAACTTCTTAAATTTCATAAATATTTTATTTCTTCGCATCAAATAATTTTCTACTAATTTATTTAAAACGCATTTTGCGAAAAATATAGAAATGTTATCTGCAAAAATATTTTTATATTTGAATAATTCCTTCCACTAATATGAAGAGCATTACTTAAAATAGTATACAAAATACTAATATTCTTCTAAAAATAACTTTAAAAAAAATCGTAATACATTTACGTTACACGTTATATTTGAAAATAATAGAGTTCGACTCTTAAAATACAGTTTTGTTCCATAATATTCTCGTGAAACTAGTAAGTAAAAATATATTATGAATAAAAAGAACAGATTAATGAGAAATTATATGTACTAATAATGCTAACAAAATAATTATAATTTTTAGAATGAAACATATGGTATATTAAAATAAATATTTTGTACGCATTAATTTTTTTAAAATTTTAACAGCAGAATAGTTTAAAAAATAAATACCAATGGTATTGTGTTGTCTAATTAAATTATAATCTTTTTACGGAAGATTTTAAAATCTATTTACAAAATGAAAGGGAAAAAGAATAGCACGAGCACGGATAAATGAATTAAAATAGAAATAATCTTTTCTGGTAGTCCCAGTAGAATGTATGTGTCCATAATTTCCTTTTGATCCACTCTCCTCTGCGCGAACAGCTGTTGGGATGGTAAGCGCTTACATAAAAGCAGTGTACATAATCTGTGTGTTGTTTCTGTTTCATTTTTTGATGTTTTTTCTATATTCTCTCACATCTCTTTCTCTCCCTTTTTCTCTTTCTCGCAGGAAGAGCAGCCGTCGGAGGGCGCTGTCGGTGCTTGAGTGAAGCAACCGATCGAAGTCGGACGTACACCCTCCTCTCTCTCTCAGTATGCCCTCCCTCACAACGGAAAACGCCCTGTCGACCCACTAGACGCTCCTCGGACATCGGAAATGCACATTGAGAAGTCAACCCCCTCTGCTGATCCCCCGATGCGTCGCGTTGGATGAAACGCTCCGATTGAGACACTCCGTTCGAAAAGGGAATCCCGCTGAATCGCAACAGGTAGTTTCAGGAAAACTCATAACACCATGGCAGATGGAGATCTAAATAGCTTTTCTTTATTCTTGAACAATTACACAGCATGCGACTTTGGCAATTTCAGTGACTTTAATTTCAGTGATTTTAATTTCAGCGATTTTAATTTCAGTGACTTTAATCTCAGTTACTGTAATTTCACTAAGCCGACCATGATGCAGAGTTACAGACCACCCTATATAATTGTCGAATTCGCTAAGATATTGTATGGGATAGTTTTTCTCGTTGGCTTGTGCGGAAATTCTCTAGTCATCTATGTCGTTCTGCGTTTTTCGAAGATGCAGACCGTGACCAATATGTATATATTTAATTTGGCACTGGCAGATGAGATGTTTTTGACTGGTCTTCCCTTTCTTATAGCGACAATGACTTTCAACTACTGGCCGTTCGGTCGGCTCATGTGCAAGGTATATATGACGACCACCTCGATAAACCAGTTCACCAGCAGTTTGCTGTTGACAGTCATGAGCGCCGATCGGTACGTAGCTGTATGTCATCCGATATCCTCACCTCGCTACCGAACACCTTTCATAGCCAAATTTATCTGTCTGACGGCATGGACTGTATCCGCTCTGCTGATGGTTCCCATTTACATCTATGCCAACATCCTTGAGAATGGTAACACTATCTCTTGCAATATCTACTGGCCGGAAAGCGCTTTCATGAATGGTCAAAAGGCTTTTACGCTGTATTCATTCACACTGGGATTTGCCATACCGCTTGTCCTCATTCTGCTGTTCTACTTCTTGGTCATCTGCAAGTTGCGCACAGTGGGCCCTAAGAATCGTTCTAAGGAAAAGAAGCGTTCGCATCGCAAGGTCACTTATTTGGTGTTGACCGTCATTACCGTCTACGTCATATGCTGGCTACCCTATTGGATAACCCAAGTTTACATTACGCTTTTGCCACCAAGACAAGGGCAAAGCCATTTGGGTTTGATCATCATCTTGCTAGCCGGCTGCCTGTCCTACGCTAACTCTGCCATGAATCCTATTCTGTACGCATTTCTGAGTGACAACTTCAAGAAAAGTTTCGCCAAGGCATTCACCTGCGCTGCTCGCATGGAAGTGAATGCTCAACTAAACGCAGAAAATAGCGTATTTCCGCCAAAGCACACTCGCAGTGGATCCTCCAAAGCTCAACTGAACCGAGAGCAAAAGCCCCGGAACGAGCTCGAGCCTTCCACCGCAATTACCCTCACATCCAGATCCAACATTGTTGTGTCCAGTGATAAAGAAATATCCTTTCGCAACGGTTTCAACAAACAACAAACCGAAAGCGAGCCGACTCAAGTGTGAACATATTTATCTTTGCAGTGACTGATAAGAACAATAAAACTATTTGCTACAGGGTCTTACAGAGTAAAAACTTACCAGTGACTGTTACATTTCAGGGCATTTATTGTCTTTCGTGGTCCATCATTGACACCAGGGACTCAAATAAGACGAGCTTCTCATCTATATAGTGAAACAGTTCTCTAAAAGAAATATATCAAAAACGTGTGTTTACGATATTTTGTAAAGAAATCTTCTTTGAGTATTTGAGTGAAAAAGAGATTCAGATAATTGAAGAGGTAATTTTTCGGATGTTTGATTGGTAATTCAAGGACATTGCCACATCTTCTGCTCAGAAGTTTAACACAGCTATAACTATAAACTTTCTTGTACAGTTATACAATATATCTTTTCACCAGACTTTCTTTCTTCTTGGTATATGTGTGTTGAAATTCACTGCTACTGCACCAGTTTGATAGAAATAGACTTTTCATTCATTTTGCTCAGGTGCTACGTATTCTTTCACTTTTCAAAGATGAGAAAAGACAACCTGTATCTGATCAACAGCTGCATGTATTAGTTAGTGATTTGTATTATTTTTTTCCTGGCATACAGGCTCAAGATGATTGAAATATTTCATATGTTCCTTTACATATATTTTTTTTCCCTTTCATGTCCCATTAGTTGGATAATACTGAAGAATTGTGATGTGAGTAAGTCATAATTTTTCTCTATTTTTTTTAACACACTAATACTTGATTCCTTAAATATAACACTCCATATAGGCACGTATTATGATTAACACTGTTAGGCATTCATCATATTATTGGAGATTGTAAATATATTAAGTGTTGCGTTTTCTGTGTATGATATATATGTAAAAGATTGCTGTTGGATGTATATGCCCATATTCTGAATGCAAAATTGCTCACATAGTTGAATATACTACACCGTTGTTACTTGTATAGCTCAGAGTGGTTATAATAATGATTAGTTTTAGTGAATTCCATACTTTATAAGGGTTATATTTCTATCAGATGCTTCTTATTATATAATATAAGCTTGTCTGATAATGTGTAATTAATATAATCTTTGCATTTTAAGAATTTGTATTTTACTGAGTTGTTTTTATAAGATACATTTCTGAATATTTAGAATTCTCAGTAAACATTATTAGATATGTAAGGTATTTTTATAAAATTTGGTGATATGTTTTTAAATGGTTTTTATTTCGGAAACAATTTAAATCTTTTGATAAATGAAAATTCATACATAATAATGAAACATATGTATTTGATATGGCTATATAATTTTAATTCACGCTGATATCTTATGAGATATGTTCTCAGAATTATTTATTGTTTTCGATTTGTATTTATGTGAGACAAACACGGAAAAAAAAACTGAGAATGCCGAAATTTACAAAATTCTTAACAGAATATTCTTGTTACTAATTCGATTCTTTATTTTTCACGGTATTTTTACTGAAATTTTTTAAATAAATTAGGTAAGGACAAAAGTTTTACGTCCATATTTTGTTATATGATATTAGAACTAATTTTAGCTCAAATAACTTATTTTAAAAATTGCGCATTTCATATCAAAAATGCTTTTTAGTCTATGATATTTATGTGAATGTGTTAAATTATATTTGAAATGCATTTTATTGTAATTTTTGTTGAAACTTATTAAGATATAAATCATTATGAAATAAATGGTTAATAAAGGGATTTGTTTTCCTTTGTTCAATATCACACATTTTTATATTGTCCTTATTTTTGCAAACATTAAGTTAAATTTTTAAAAAAAGCTGAACTTTCAAACTTACTAAATAATGACTTGGTTGTTAAATCACTTTTAAGGATAATTAATCAAATATAATAAATCCCAATTTTTCATGATTTCAGTATTTCAAAATAGAAACTTGATTCCAAATTACAGAATATCGAAATCCTGTTTTGATAAACAAGCAGCAAACCAATTGTTTATAAAGTTATTAATTAACTTTGTAATAGCTAAACTATGCTATCTCAGGTGCTTGAGTTTTGATAGAGAATCTTTCTTCTATATTATATTTATTCATGTTGTAATTACGCATTTATAAACATTTGTATGCAAAACGAAGTTTAAAAAAATTTAACATGTAACTATAAGAGCACTATATTTTTTAAATATAATTATTAAGTTTAAGATCCTTATTTTATAAAGCCCTAACTAAATATATCTTGATTCATAAGAAAATGAATATCTTAAGAATGCGATTAGAAAATATTCCATATTAAGAAAATGCGTCAAAAATACAAATGATTTTTTTTACAATTTAATTTTACTTATAAAACTTTAAAAAAAAGGCATTTAAATTATTTTAAGTTATTAATTACAGATAAAATTTTTGAGAATAATAAATCTTTTTTGAACATGTGCTTTTGTTTGTAGTCTAATTTTTCATTTCTTTTTCAGCATACTTTAGAAATTTATTTATGGGAAAAAATAAAGTGTATAAGAATTACAGAAGTTTACAAAATTAATTTCATAGTACATATAATTTAGAAAATTTTAAATTAATTAAATGTTTTGAATTATTTTCTTTCTTTGGCAAGAATTGTGACTTAAATAAAGAATTTTTTAATAAGCAAAACAAACGCAATTTAAACAAAATATTTCATAATTTTGTTAGTTATTTGGCTTTACAAATAAAAATACACTTATGCCACTACATTTACTTCATCGCGTTTCTCTTAAAAATGATATAAACTGCACTTCACTTTCCATATTATCATTATGGAATAATTCATTCAAAGTATATTTAAACTACTTAAAAGAATTCCTAATTCCATTTATTCACATGTGTTACACTCTTATTTTCTGTTTCAGTTGGTTAAAATGAAATACGTACAAACCTTATTTCTTCAGATATAATTCATGACTACATCGTAACATTTGAGGTATGCATTAAATAAAATGAAATATATGTTCCGTAAGCAGATAGTAACTAAATAATTTGTTGTACATTATGAAGCTCTAAATCAGTCAACTAATTTATGTATATGAAAACATTTAAAATCATTTTGTAAAAATTATTTCTCTAATTATGTCATGTTTAAAAATATGTAGATTTTTTACAAAATAATTTAAATTACAAGTAAAATATCAAATTCTAATTTTTCCATAAATTTCTGACATGATATGAATTAAATTCACATAAACATACCAACAATTATTATTTTTTTATGTATTAAAATGCTATAAAATTTATTCTTATTGGGTATTACATATTTTTACTGATACAAAACTCGAGAACTTAAATTTTATTTATTAAAATGTTGACAAGAAAACCTAAAAGTATATTAAATAGAACACATTTGTGAATATTAATATTAAACATCCTCCTAATATTAAAATTTAATTATTCATATTATCATATGATGTGTTTTCTAGTCACGTACTAATAAATTATTAAATATGTTAACGTGATTGAAATTATCTGCTTTGAACCTAAATAAAACCAACACAAATCGAGAAAAATTGTTTCAAATGAATTAATTTATATTTAAACAATTTTCTTAAACATTTGAAAACTTTATACAACTTTGAAAGTTAGTCAAATGTAAATTTCTTTTTTTATTGCTTTGCATTCCAATATATGAAAATCAAGTTTTGAATATATCTTATACATTTTAGAAAAAAGAAATGTTTATCAATGACAAAAAAAAAACATTAGAAATTATACTGAATTGTGTGGATCAACATTATTTCTATTTAAAACAATAGAACACAAATTACAATTGAAGCAATATTTAATCACTATCAGACTCTTTAACAAATTTTTTTAAAATTTTATTTCTAAACAAACTTACAAAATATTTTATGATATTTCTTATCTGTACAAATGTAATAAGAAGCAAAACTCATTCAAATCTCACGAATAAATTCCTAATCTTCCTCCTCAATTCAAAATCTAAGAAAACAAAGAATTAAATTAATGTTTTCTATTATTATTTCTCTATTCCAAAGGAAATTGAAATTTGCCTGTGGTTTATTTTTGGAATAAGAGAATTCAAGAATAAGAATTCAAGATAAAAGTAAACAAAGATAAGAGATATAGTTTATTCATATTTCTCAAAATTATCTTTTTTATTCTGAAAGTAAAGACGGTTCTTCGTAATAATAATGAACAAACAGTTTATATTATTCTTTCGAATTCTTAAATGTCTTCAAACGTATTTAGTGCATGGATTAAAAAATATCTGAACTTTATCGAATCAGTATGTTTAAATAGTAAGCTTTTGAAATTTATAAATCACAATATATAAATATATCTCAAATCTATTTGATATCTAGCTATTAAATGTGGATAAGGAGACGATTCTTTTTTAAATCTGAGGCTTGAATGTATTTATAGAAATCTAAAAAAATATATTCAATTTCATAGCAGTTTGGTTTCATGCCATAGAAGTACATGAAAAAATGGAAAGAATAATATGTAAATTTAAAAAAAAAAAGATATTCTTAGCTTTTGTCAAAAAAAGATTGTTTTTTATTCGTATGATACTTTGACACTCTATTTTGTTTTACAGTAACAAGATGATTTTAAGTTCTTCATAACGCTTTACCATTCCTTCTAGTTATTTATTTCAATAGAAATGGATTTGTGAAAACAGTTTTTTTATAACTAATTTAAATTTACTGATTATTTTGTACATTAAACTATGAAACTATTTGCTCTAAAAATAAATTTGTCGGCATTTCACATTTACTCTTAAGGACTTTGGAATATATTTCTATAAAATCATCGTAGTTACTCCACTTCTCAAAAACATAAGGTTTTCACCAGTGGCAAGAGACGTAATGTACACCTCCGCAACCCTCCTATCGTGGGGGATCCCAGTGTTCTAAAGGGCCTACAGCCGGACTTTGCAGGGGAATCCAATCGTTCTCCGTTACGTCACTGCCAGTAGCGAACATATTGCATCGAAGTGAGACGCAAATATTAAAAATAATAACAATTAACCAACCAAGAGTGGCAATTTGATTTCAAGTGCTTTTGAGGAACACCTAGTACTTAATGTGCACTTCTCATTTTAATATATTGATATTTTAAAAAGAAATGAATTTACTTTCATTTCTAGTCTAGTTTCATTTTTGATCGATTAACAAAACTTTTATATTATATGCTAAACTTAAAACTAATTATTAAGTCATTCAAAGAGAATACAAAAAATTTTAAAATGCTAACTCGAAAAAAAGTGAAGAACATCAGCATAAATTATATTCAAATGTGAACACTCTGGCTATAAAAAAAATTCACGTGGATGACACCAACTTAATACTTACTACTGAAATTTTTTTAATGTATCATGAGTTACAGAGCTATTAGCAGCAGTAGTTGTGGTTGAATTTGAAAGGTCTTATGGAAAGTTCTTTTAGTTAACAGCTGTTAAATTTTCTCCAAAAAAGCGTTTTTCGTTTCTTTCGTTTTATTTTATGAGTCTATTTTTCTTATCTCCTTCAGATGGCGTTTTCATGCTTTTTTTGCAAAAATAGAAAATGTCTTATCAATGTATTTTGCTCTGTCTCAAAGTTCGTGTTTGAAATTTTAAGAGAATGTGCACTAAATACAAAAATGACGTATTAGAAGCACACATATGGTAGACTGAAACCACATATCCTGAAGTATTTCACATTTTTGGTACCGGTATGCTAGATGCAATTTGATTTTTTTCATTCTGGTGTCATAATTAAGTAATTGATTATAATTAGATTAAATTTTATTCCGTCAACCAATATTTTTTACTCGTCGATTTATAATTCAGATTTTAATATACACATACATTAAATTTTTTTCAGGAACTAATTTATATAACGTTTAATTGAATTATTACAAATGTATTGCTATTATATTTTAGTAAATTTATAACAAACTCAACAATATATTAATCTTGTGTGGCATTTGAAAATTAAGTGTACCTGATCCCTCTTACAAAGCATTATCAATACATACGATATGTTATCCGTATAGTGAAACCTAACGTGCAAACTTTAAAACATAATATACGTAAGCATTAGCGCAAAGTAATGAAAAAGCTATTAGTTTATTATATGTTTATTACATATACTTACGCTATTCAGTAATAGTATTTTATGCAATGCAATAGTAATTACACCGAACGATTACTTCATTACCCTCTAAACCTACTGTGATCCTCGATTTTCATCTTTGTACTAGTTAATGAATAGTCCTGTTTATTCCTATTTGTCATTAATAGTATTCTGCTGAACCTCTGAAAATATTTTCGTCATTACGAAAATATTTAATTATTGTTAAAAAAAACTGAGTTTGCCAGGCATATTAATTGTTTGGTACCTTTGGTATATCTATTATATATTCCAAGTAACTCCATTCCTCAATGATAATTACGCTTAGGTTCCTGCAAATATTCTTTCAAGAAGATTAACATGCAATAACTCTTACCGTCTTAGGGTGTCATGTAATTAATCAGTTACCAGATATAGTGTCTTCATACTGCCTAATGTAACTGTCAACTTATTACTTAACAAGTAACTGAACATTGTTACACAAATATTGTAATTAGCAATCACATTGGCTATGATAGAAACGAATTACACAGAATTGGTAACGAACACATTTACTTGGATGCTGAGAATGAACATTGCGGGCTTGAGATATAAGTTATTTGATTGTCATACATACGACTTTACATAATATTTCTCCAAATGATTCAGAAAATATAAAAATACAATAAGCAATGAAATATTATCCCAGGAATGAAAGCAATGAAATTACATCCGAGTCACCTTATTAGAAAGAGACCACATAAAAAATAAAGGTATATATATATATTACAGGAAAGGTTATGGGTTACTTATGAATCATAGATTTGTTTGTTGATGATTTTAAGTTTCTAAGTATTATAAATACAATGTTATGAATAAGCATTACATTCACAAAACATAAAAACTGCAGCAATAATATGAAAAAGTACAATTAGAATTTAGAAGAGACAAAAGCGTTTTTTTCCCCTTCGTTTTGAAAAAAGAAAGACCTTAAAATATTGAAAGCTTTTAAACTTCTAGCATATTCTAAAGTATCTCATAGTTTACTCTTCGCAATCCAATTGGTCGTATCAAGTGGAAGGTGCATTATTGCATAAGCTCACTACAAAAAAATTGATGATGTGGCTATTTTTTGGTAATTCGAGTTACAGTTAACCGGAAGTTCCAGTTAAAAGGGTAATTAAAATAACTAATGAATGGCAGCCAGTGTCCTGAATTTGATTAAAATAAAACTGTCTTAAGAGAATTTGAACAGTAATCAGTACACACACACATATAAATATAAATACATTTTATAGAGATTGCATCATTTATATATTCGAATACATATATAAACAATTTCTTTTAAAGTTAATTAAAAAATATATATATATATTAGAATACATTAACGAAACTATT
The DNA here is from genome assembly GCA_019973975.1 of Trichonephila clavata. Taxonomy (NCBI): domain Eukaryota; kingdom Metazoa; phylum Arthropoda; class Arachnida; order Araneae; family Nephilidae; genus Trichonephila; species Trichonephila clavata. The sequence continues at coordinate 18,768 of BMAO01025199.1, forward strand.
AATATTCGCAATGCTTTATAATTCAATAAAGCAAAACTATGATTTTGATGAACAAAAGAATTTGCTATTAAGGATGATTTCGAAGTACCTTTTCCAAATTTTAAATATTATTTTTTGTTTTACATTTAAGATGATTGATGATAGGAATTGTTTATTAAACAGATCGTAAGATGATGTACTCTGATTTCCTTAGCATTTGCAGAACTAAAAAAATATTTATCCTAAATTCTATGTCTGTACACAGAAAAAAAGTGTTTGGCTCAAATCCAGGACGGAAATACTAGAGTCACCGATCATGGTTTGTATCTTTTTTATTTCTGTCGAAATTTGTGAAAAGAAGTCTAAGATAGTATTCCTCGGAGTTCGACTGTGAAGTTCTTGTACCGGAGACAGTTGCCAGAAGATGAAAAGAAAAAAAACCTCCTCGATACAAAAAATTTTCTAAGAAATTGTGACTTCTAGGAAGCACAGAAATAACGAATATATTTTATTTTACCTGATGTATTTGAAAGAGAAATGACACTTGTAATATTATAAGCCACTGCTTTGTCTGAAGTTGTTCATTATACTTTTATCATGTATCAAAAATATTTTAATTCGACAATAGATTTATAAAAACGCAACAAAAATACAAGAGACTAATATTTTCATTAATTACAATCCATTAATTATTAATTTTAATTAATATTTCCATTAATTATTATAGTTACATTACATACTTTTAAACTTACAATTCTGTATTAAAGACATGTTTTTGAAAACGCCTGGCAAAAAAAAATAATAATAATGTGATTATTTATTAATACGGTGTATTTTTAAGTTATTAATTTGTAGTTTTTACCGTACAAATATTTTTCAAAAAAGGCATTCATTTCCTCTTATGAATTGAAAAAAGAAATATCAAAGACAGTTTATTTTCCATTATGATTGTTAATGAAGAACATAATTGATCTATATCAAAAGAGTAAAATTATTAAATTAGAGTTCAATATTATAATATGTCTAATTTGGATCATTTCAAAAATGTGCACCATTTTCCTTAAAAATATACTTATTTTCAAAATTATTCTCCTATTAGGTTATTTTTCAATGAGTCACATTAGCAAAACTGGGCAATAAATTTACTACGAAAAAATGTGTATGAATGATAAGTAATGAAACATGAAATAAAAAGTGTAAAACAAATTGCTTTTTTGTAAAATGAAATGAAATACATATGATATGTTAAAATAAACAGATGTAAGCAAACGATTTCTACAACATAATTTTGCAGGGATTACCCAGAATTTTACTCTCGGTTTTCAAGCAGTCTCTTATTTCTACATAATACTAAACATAGATCTGAAATATTTTGTGCAATTGTCTTACGAGTATTTACATATAATTTGAGATTACAGTTTAAATGTTATTGTGCATTAATAGAAGAATAAATAAAAATAATAATAAAAATAACTCTCGAAATAAATAAAAACATTTAAGAATCCAAACTTTTAATGAAATCCAGGTTATTTTAACAGCGATTAAAATAACCTGGACTCGAAACACTTTTTCGTATAGAAAAAAATATCCAATATTCATACAAAAACCATACAAAATTTATAAAATAATTTAGTAAAATTCAAAATATTTCAAGAAGTACACTTTTTGAAGTGCTTATGCAAAATAAATTGCTCTTAAATTATTAGAATTCAAATAGTAAGGGTTTCTTTTAAGCCAATAATGTCTAACTGTTAATAAGAGTCTTAAAATTTGTTATCTCAGCATTTTCATCTGGTTCACGATTACATCAAAATAACCATTGTCACATGTAAAATATTACTAGTAAGAAATATATTTTAGTATTAAATATTTTCTTTATTCAACGATCAGTTTACTAAAAAGCCCATATCGCAGTTGATGTCTTTCTAATATAATTATTTAAAGGGTATTAAGAATAGTAGTGCATCATTTAAAATTCTAGCGCTAAATAATACGCTTAGATTCACATATCAAACATTCATTAGGTAACCATGGGAGCTTTGCAAAAGCACTAATTTATCTTGCCAAATTATTTTCATTAAATTATTTAGCTGAAATGGACTACGATCACACTATTAAAATTCATCTTCGATGGAGTTTTTGTTTTCACCCTTTTTAATACTATACGTGCTGCAAAAAGACGTTCGTCCTGTTTTTCTAATTTTATGTAAATAAATACTTAACAAGAAAGTAAGAAATTGGTATTTAATTAATAAAATGTTCCTAATTATTCAATTAAATATCAATTATCCAATTTTATATCTAATTTATGTTCTATGTTCTTTTTTACTAAATGTCACTTTTAATATCATTAAATAATAGAAAAAAATCGTTGAGAAGGGGGGGGGGGATTTTAAGAAAAATGAAAATGGTGCAAAATCACTAGATCATTTCCATCAAATGCATTTTATCGATTTGGCTAAAAAAATTATATGATTCAAATTAAGTATAACACAAATAACTAGGAAAAATTACTTATTAATTGACTTAAAACGATTAAAGAAATTGAACTTATCAAATAAATGTGTCCATGCTGAAAACTGGTTGGACACTATGGCGTGGTACCTCCTTCGTAAGTTTTAAGGTGAATATTGCGCTTAATCAGTTAATTAACCCCTATTAGTGAGGGACGTTTTAAGCCATGGGCCAATTGGGCATGGGATCTCGGTCACAATGGGGAGAATCATCTCGTTCTCGATACAGCCTTTATAAGTTCAGGATTCAAACAATTCCAACGGTCAAATGTTTTTTCCGATTGTATTCACCAAAAAACTAAGAATTTAGGATGAAATGTCATCTGGCTACATCTGATGACCGTCGACCTTATATAGGCCTTGGCCTACCACTATACACCATCATTACACAATCATTCAAAAAGCAATAGTTGGTCGAGCCAATTTGTGTGCTTGTTCATACACATTTATTTGCTTCGAATTTGTACGAACATTTGACAACGTATGCTACGCACTATCTACTTTTATTGGTCATAGTTGGGGCCTAAATTTGCTTAAGGGATCTTTTATGTAAAGGCCAAGGGCATCAAGACGTGTTAAGACATCCCTGCGCTTTGTCTTATTTTCCATGGAGGGGGGGGGTATCCGAACGCTGCATTGATTGAAAAGCCATTGATTAAATCGAACTCGAAATGATTACCGTACGATTTGTTATAATTTACTTTAATCAAATGTATTACTAGAAATGAGACAAAACGATATAAAGACCTATAACCTAAAGGGTGAGAATCAATTTGTACTTGGCTGAATGAGATACAACTTTTCGGCCATGACAAAGTGAAAATATTCAGTTATCTTGCATCATACAAGTAGTTACGCAAGTATTATGCTGGCATTAATTAATACGGTAATTTTGTCCGTACACATCTAGTACTATCTATTACCATCCGTTATTGCATATATGTAATCGTCTATTTCACTGAATACTTTTGAATTATTCGCGCGGCAGTGACGTTTAATTGTTCGTCATTGTTCTATTTTAAAGTGCCAATTAGATTTCTTCTTCTTTCCAAGCCCTACCCCCGGTCACCGGCGAAGGCTCTCTGAGTCAGCTTAGACCAGCTTGCTCTATTTGGGTGTGTGTGTGTGTGTGTGATGCTATACTCTTCCATCAGTTAACTCCCAAGTCATTTAACCATATTTCTATATTATCCAACCACATTATTCTTGGTCTTCTTTTTTTCCTTTTTCCCTCTAGAGTTTGGAAGAATATTTTCTTAACAGAGGATTTCCATTGTTATATCATAATGCATGTCTCCGCCACCTTATTTGTAAAGTCTTTATCACTTTGACTGTGTTTGGTTCTCTGTATTTCGATTGAAGTTCAAGGTTGTATCGTATTCTTCAGATTCCATTTTCTTATACTGCCCCAAAATCTTTACGTAATATTGGCCAATTTGGGTGGATGGAAGGTAACCAAGTTAGAGAGAAAGGAACTCGAGGATAGCTTATTGTGCTACAACACTTGCTTTTTGGTAACAAAAATTTTATACTTTAAAAGTAAAATTAATAGCTCCTAAAAATCCAATGTTCATGATACTAAAATTAGACAATAATATTAATAATGAATTCTTATTTTTGAAGGCAATTTTGTACTTGGTTCCTGTCTTCTAGGATGAGTTTAAGAAAACAGCAATTGATATTAATATCATGTAGCACCACATATTACTAAAAATTATTTTCATTAGTTATGACAAAGTACAATTTAAAATGATAGAGTACATTTAATGTTAATATTGCAGAAATTTAAAATTCTGTTTAGGGTAGGAAGATTGCCTAAGCATATTCTTTAAGATAAAGTGCAGAATTTCATATGAAATAAAATAATAAATTCAAATTAAATCTTCGAAAACGGAGGACGAAAGATTTATTTTATTCCGCCGTCATTTGCAAGGTCTGCAAAAATTTAGTTACTCTAGTTTAAAACCTTGTTTCAGATTTATGAAAAATAAAATTAAACTCCTTTCTTTAGTTTCTAATGATAAGTGCGAAATCACAGAGCAATCTTTTGTCAAACCATTTATTCTTATAAGTTTTTTTTTCAAAAATGTTTCATTTTTATATTCATAGTTATTATTTCCTCATGGTTCTTTCGCTATTGTTAACTCACTGCCGGTTGACGTCAAGAAGATTGTTTAGAAATATATTTTGAATAATAAAGAGAAAAAAAAAAGTCACATCCTTTCTTTCGTCTGACGTATTTTCTTGTATGTGCAGTAACGAGATGAGGATATGCAAAACTGGAAACGAAAGAAAAAAAAATATGATCGTTATCTTTCTTGCGAAATCTTATTTTATATTGAAAAAACTTAAAGCATCTGAGCTTTAATTTAAACTTTTGATATGTTTCTCCGGCATGGTAGAATAGTTGTGTTGCGTAGTTTACTCTTTTGATCACTATTTTTTTTATAGAACAAGTATCGTAATTCACAGAAAGAATTGCCTTAATTTAGGATAAAAAGAAGACTTTTTCAAACAAAAATAAGTGACGAATATAATCAATACAACAAAATAAACAATTGAGATATCAGAAATAATAAGGACATAACTTTTCAACGATTGCAATTTTTCTTATAAATATTCTTTGTTTCAAAGATTTCCACCCGAAGGTCACGTGTGTGAGAGGGTTCATGGGAGAAGCAGCCATGATCATTAAATTAATTTTTTAAATCTTTAGCACTGTATGAAATTCGTTTTGATAACTTAACTCTGAGAGCAATATGAAACCCTAATCCATAATCACATAACTTAATTATGGAAGATATTTATTAGGAGTAGCAACGCCTTTTGTATGATCCTTCTTAAAGCCCGATGGTAAGCTCCATGTTTGGTTGCTTAACCACGTCCTGATGGATTCTCCGTCGAATATTAATCTTAAGAAGCGCGACCACCAGTCGCTGTTTACTAACATTGGGATTTCAGCTTAACGATTAACTCTTAATCATTAACTCGCATACTGAACAACAAGCACTTAAATAATAGTTAAATTTGCATAAAGTCAAGTTGTGATGTTCGGCTATGCCTACTTCCTTGTAATCCCCCTTGTCTACTATCGGACCAGGCTAGAAGTGTGGGAGTTACTAATGGACCAGAAGACATGATTCACTAAAATTATTTTATTATCACTTATCAACACAAGCACAATAATAATCTAATTAAGATAGTTTGATCACTATTTAGAGCACGAAGGTGAGACCAGTTAGCCTGGGGATAATATTACGGACACTCAACTAATTTCTACAATAACCTATATAAGCTCGGTTTTAACTCCTACGCGCCCTAACAATTTACTCTTAAGCTTCTATTTAAATAATACGCACAATACCTGTACTCTTGTAAATCATAAGTCTTACAGTTGAGGCATTGAACACTAATATCTATCTTGATCAGCTCACATCCAAGTGATCCGCACTTTGGATGTCTTCAATTATCACTTGAATATTCTTAGTTTCGCACTTCAATAACTCACGATCCTCCCTTCACTAACTCTCGATCCACACATCACTAGCTCTTAATCCACGCCTCACTAACTCTCAAAACTCGCGAATACAGAATTTATATAATAATCTTAATTTGCATAATCACGTTTTCTTACCTTCGGTAAAAGTTAGTTGAATTGAATGTTTTCCTTGAAGAGTCCTCAAGGGGTTAGTAGAGCCTCGTATAAATCCGTCACAAACTCATCTCTACGGAAAGTGGTTTTTAAACTAAAATTACAGTTAACGAATATTTCCCACAAGATGATTAGAATAGAGCCCGTTAGACATTTATTCATTCTTTAAAAATATTCGATCTTATTCATTATTTATTTCGTTTAACAATTTAGACCTGGAACGAAATATTTTCAATTGCTTTTAGAATTTAGAGCCTCATTTTAGTTTCATTCCAACTGGAATTATATTTTCCGCTTTGATTAATACGCTTCATTACAAATAACTGCTCAAACGTAAGTGAATGATTTCAAAAAACATAAGCTGAAACATAAAATGGCTTTAACTGGGATTTAACTTTGTTTTGATGGTAAACATTTCGAATCAATCACCGGATACTTTCGAAGCTTGGTCATTATTGAGTTAGAATCGTCGATTGAAGTATCTCTTTAAATGGCCAATTCAGCCGTTCTAATGTTTCTAAAGAGAAATAACTGACTTCCAAAGCTTTACTGATAGCCATCGAAGATTGATGGCATTTTAGAATTGCTTTACTTTTAGCACCATTGAGAATGACTTTTGTTAGTAGCATCAAAAATTCTACAATACACGATCCGTTCAAACGAAAATGACTCCTTTAGTGGTACGTGTAACATTAAACAACGGCCTGAATAAGTACTCAAAATTTAAATGCTTTTATGTGTTAAAATATATCTTTATATCGACACCTTTAAAATTCAAGAAATACTGTGAAGCAGGAATGATCTTCATTAAAAAATTCAACTTTTCGAATTCGTGAAATCACTTAAGGAATCCGAATACTTGCTACCATTTTTTGTTTGTTTTTGTTGTTGTTGGTTTTAGATTTTCTAAGTACATTTTAAGAAAAATATGTTAAAATTAAGAAGAGAACAATAAATTATTAGCACTAAAATGGGGAAAAATGGGTGAAAATTTACAAAAAATAACATAAATTGGGCCCATTTTGTACCAAACGCTTATGATCCAATTTTCAATTCTTATGTGTTGCTATGTTATTCATTTTGGAAATGACCTTCAGGATAACATATATTTGAATTTTTACAAAAGTTAGAGAACTTTATCTTAGCTATTATATGAAATTGCTTAGAAAACAGTGATTGTACTCACATAAGGGACTGCAAATTTTGTATCAAAACAGTGATTGATAAATCTGAAGGTTAAATCACTTCTACTATTATACAAAAACTTTCAGTTAAATATGTTCAAAACTTTCTGAGAAATCACTGTCCCTGTTTGTGCATTTAAAAAAAATACACATTTCGTGTAAAATGAGTTTTAAAGTATGACATCTTGCTTAAAGTAATGGCATCTTTTACTAAAACACCTGTAGTTTTTGTTCTAGTGAACGGAAAATAATAAACTTGATATTTTTATAAAGCTATTAAGATGGCTTATAAAATAAAATCATAAACATATTGTCAATTTTTGTCAAAATTCACAATTTTAGGATAGTCGGATACCTTAAGAGTCACAACGACCAAAACACTCTCCCTCTAATTCAATATTTAAACTACATATGTATATAAAAAATTCCTTTTGAAGCAATTTTAGATGCCCATAATCTCTTCTAACCAATTTTGAGCTTGATGCTGACTTATTCTAAAAGCGTGCTTTTTACGAATAACAACCCCCCCCCCAAACGGAAGATATTTGTGATAGTTATATCATTGAATAAAAAATGATTTTACTAAATAAAAATAAAAATAAATGTATGTATACCAAGAAATGATTGATGACATGTTATCGAACCTTGTCCTATGATTTTAAATGAAATATCAGAAATCTTTGTATCTAATGTTCAAGAACAAAAAGACAATGTAACCCATTAAAACCTCCCCATATTTCATGAAAAAAATATAATCCATTTCATTTATTTATTAAAATAAAAATATTCGAATGATTTCCATACAAATTAAAAGCATGTAGTTATATAAAAATATATTTAAGTGCAAACCCAATATGAATCTAATTCTGATAAAAATAAGCATATATAAAGACGCAAATACTCTACAATTAAATTTAATTACACTAAATTAAGTTAAGTATTTAACAAGTACTAAATATTTTCATACAACACGCATACACAGCAACAACAAAATAATTCAAACATTTTGAATTTGTTTTCTATTTTTATTTAACATTTCACGATTTAATTTTTTAAATCATGAAGCATGCATTACATTTCGCGATTTCATTTTTCGTCTTAAATAGAAAGAAATAATCTTATAAATCACAGTATTTTCCACATTTAACCGTCGTAACTACATGGTGTATATAGACTGAGACTAAGGGATCAAATTATTATGACCACTTCACACTTATTCGAAGATCAGCTATAACATCTCGTAGTTACCCATAGAGGGTGAGATAGCTACTCATAAAAAAATGCAGAATTAGATAAGTATCAATTACTTTGTGTTGCTTCTGAAGAAATAGGGGAAAGAGGGGGGGATGATTTAGCTCTTTGAACGCGGGATAAATGAAAGTGTTCGAAGCGTCGGAACCAGTATCAGTAAAACAGTTGCACTTGTCATGTGTTCAAGACTAGAAGTTATTAATTTTTAAGAAGAGTGATTTCTTAAGCCAAAAACCGGGTATGAACGTCAGGGATGTGGTCATCACAGGCTGGGAATGAAGAATTGTGAAAGTACCCAGTCCAACAGAACAACAACCGTACTTCAAATTGAAAGAAGTCTTAATCAAGGAGCAACTATGAATGTCTCTGACAAACTGTTCGCCGCACGGTACACCTTATAGTCTATGGTAGCCAACACAACTTGTTCAAAAACCTTTACTTTTTTCCTTGAAAAAAACAGGCATCTCCGCAAAGAAGCCAAGGATTGGTCTATAGGTTACTAGAAAATGTCTCTTATGCCGATGAATCACGTTTTCAATAACACCATGCAGATGACAGGATGTGAATATGGTGAAAAAAGAATGAAAGTTTGAACTCCGTCAGAATTGCCAAAACTATTAGAGCTGGTGGAAGCAATATAATGGTTTATGTCAGTGATTCTCAAACTTTTAATATTTGCGACCCAATTTTCAATGATAATTTTATCGACCCCACCCCCCTCTCCATACAATAAAAATTCAATAATATGCTTTGACGCTAAAGCTGCAATACAACTTTAATTATTAACTGTACAAATTATCAAGATAAGTATTAAATTTTGTATACAACTTTATGACATTTCCATGGGCTCACTGTTATTAAACATTTAATTATCAAGCACAATGTGCAGTACTGGCACATTTAAGGGGTATTATACCAGTGTGAAAGCGTATTTTATTTTTTTATGATATCAGAATGTATTTTTTTTTGCCTTTTTTAAGTAAAATTATATATATATTTTTAAAAAATAGCCTTTTGTTTTCGTCACTTCAATATACGCCTCCATTGTAGGGTTACCCGCCCTCCGAGGGGTGATCCCCACAGGTTCAGGAACGCTGATTTACATGATGTTTTCTTGGCATTGCAAGCGTCCTTTGATTCATGTGGAAAAACGTCTGAATGTCCGAAGTTATTTAAAAGTTAAGGCGTATCTATCATATTCTCTTACATAAATAACGCATTATTCCAGAGATGGATTCTTTCAGCATGGTTCAAAGAGCATGACAGAAACTTTACCTTGCTTAATTGGGCAACAATTATATTATACACAAAATTACAATATGTGTATAATATAATCATATTTTTCAAATTTTGTAGAAAGTCATCTTATTTAAATTTTGATAACAAAAATTATATCACGGAATGCCTGGAAGGATTTATATAATTATTTTGAAGAAATAATAGGTTAAGTTGACATCATAATCTATAAATATATTACATACAAACAATCTACGATAAAAAAATAAGATTAAATGATGACACTTAACATTTTTAAGGGATTTGTTTTTCAAAAACATAAACATATAATATAATTAACAATGGTTGAATTCTCTATTTTAAAAATCAGATAGTAAAACTCTCCCCTTCCCTAATTCTATAACTGGTCATTGCATTATGTAGGTGGGAGTGTGTAATGAGGTGATTTAATGCAAAATTACGTTTAGAGAAACATTCTATTAAACACAAAAATTAATTAAAATGAAACTTACAGTTCAGTTATAGGTGTATTTTTAAGGTAACAATAAATAACAGGATAGTTGAAAAGAAAACTTGACCATAAAATCAAAATATAGTTAATAGAAAAAATACTTTTTACAAGAGAAAAACGAAACACTATTTGCTTAAAATCTAAAAAACCATTCTTGAAGTAAATGGGCTATGTTTGAATTTAAAATATAGATGACGAATTTAATACATTTAAATATTATATATGTACAAAGGAACTGAAGAACTGAAATAATGCAACGGATATACAAGTTTGTAATTCAATAGCATTTTACAATTATCGTGAGGAAAGACAGAGTTAATTTGGAATATAAATGAGTCAATAAACGCCTCGTCTTTCAAATTCAATGAGACTTTAGTGCATAAAAGTTAATTACGCAATATAAGAGAGTTACAAATAAACAGGCATTTAGTTTCCAGGTATCTTGTAACAAAAGGTATTTGATTGCAGTAGTAGAATTGTATTAGTAAATAAATTCCGTGTTTTTTTCTAATATGAGACAAATATTTCTATTGAACACTATTTGTATAATATTTTTGATTAGTCACTTATTAATTCAAAGTTAAAAAACATTACTCTATCTCATAGGATGTTAGCAATTTATTTTTTTATCTAGCTCAAAGGGAAAAGAAAAGCATGATTATATATCATCTAAAGTGTTATGCAACAATAACTCATCATTTTAACAGCAAATATTAAACGAAAAATTTCAGAAAATTGTTAAATGTCACAGTAAACAAAACGTTTTACATCATGATCTGTTATGACACTCAGATCAAAAATGTTCTTATTTTATAAAATAAATCTTACTTTAACAAGACTATTATATATGTATATTTATTTTAAAAACACTATTAACAAAATGTTTGCAAGTCAGAAAAATAAAACTAATCAAACTCTAAACTAGTTAATCGTTGATGAAATTGAAGGCATAACATATTTAAAAAGATATTCATAACAACGCAGATTTTTCGACAAAATATAGATACTAATTTAACAAACTTTTTTACTTAAATCTGTGAAGATGTTACGTTTCAAATTCACTTTAACATTTATCAGATATTTAAGAAGATGTATTTCAAAATGTGTAATGAAGATTGTAAGATCTCTAAATTAAACTATTTAAGAAAATTTTAATGGTTGCTTGATAAAAATAAATGAGAGAGATGACGGAGAGTGTCTGATAACAGAACGTGTTTATTGCCATTATTTGATCCTTGAAAAAGAGCAAAACGTGACTTATGAGGCTAAAGGAAACTTTCTTCTAAAACCTTAAAGTGAAAATATCAAAAGCTACTTACTGTGAAGCCGGAAAAGATTTCTAAAAAAAGTATTTGTAAGGATATGATGAGAAAAATGAAGATATTTTTAAATTGCTTGATAGGTAAAGAATTTTTTATTCTTTAAACTTTTCTCTCCTGTTTAAAACGTTATTGTTTAAAAACAAATCTAGCATCTTTGAAGACTACCCTTAACAAATAAATTATTTGGATACTTAAAGGAATTAAAGTATTTGACTAGAAATTGTTGAAATAATTATCTTAAATTTGGTGAACAGGATACATCTGACATTAAATTTAATTTTATAGAAAAGCCATAAGTTATTTCTATGAACTTGAAAAACAAATCTAAAACCTATTTTTTTTAAAAAATTTCAGTTGCTCTGATAGGCTTTTAAAAGCATAGATCTATCACCTTTGTACTTTTGACGGAAAATAATTATATTACGTTAAACAGAAAAATATTCGCATTTCTTTTATTTATGAGTATTTTCAGTAAAAAAATTAGCTTTGAAAATATGACTAGATTAAATCCCGAAAGTAAGAACACTGATTATGTTTTAACTAAAGAATTTTTTGGCTGAAACTCTGATTTAATGTTACCAAAACTAATGTAAACTACATTACTTATTTACTTCTATAAACTATGTATAAAGCAAAACACAGAAACGTGAGAAATATATATTTCCGTATGATAAATTTCCTTACATTCCGCATGATAAATTTATATATAAGTGTATATAGCCGCAAATTGCTCTCCTGGTTATTCCAAACTACTAAGTGTGTTAGACTATATTAACCTATTGGGAAATGAATTTTTTTTCTCAAAAAGAAATTTTTACCGTGTACCAAATTCCCCCCATTTATGTGTTAGTAGAGTAGGAATATATTACATTTTATGTCTCCGATATTAGATTTATGTTAGGAAATATAGCAAGTGACAATATGGTTAAGCTAGCTATATGCACAAAGCAAGAACACTGAATTATTTTTTTTTACATTTACTAATTTGTTTTCTTTACAGCGGAGAAACTAATTATAAAATTGTTAACATGATACCAAAAATTAAAATAAATACCTTTATAGACATGTAGAAAACTACGGGGTATGATACTTGACAAAACTTCCCACATCACATTTCCTGCCATGTGTATATATATATATATATATATATATATATATATATTGCACTCATTTACAAAAATCACCTCTTATTTTGGTACATTTTTAACGCATTGTAGTACATTCTATCATACCTAATACCATATATCAAACTCCCGTTTCGACCCTCCTCCTTTAAGGTATCCGACTACCAGAAAATTGAGAGTTTTGCCAAAAATTGACAAATTTTCTAATGATTTTATTTTATAGGCCCTCTTATTAGCTTTATTAAAATACCAAATTTATTATTTTCCGTTCACTAGAACAAAAACTACAAGTGTTTCAGTAAAAGCAGATGCCATTACTTTAAGCAATATATATATCATACTTTAAAACGTGTTTTACTCAAAATGTGTTTTTTTAAAGTACTCAAACGGGGCCAGCGAATGCTAAAAAGGTTTTGAAATAAATTAAATGAAATTTTTTGTGTACGTTCTGTATAATAGTAGAAGCGTTTTAACTTTCAGATTTATCAAGCAGTGTTTTATTACAAAATTTGCAGTCCCTTATATGAATATAACCACTGTTTTTGTAAGAAATTTCATATAATATTAAAGTGTTCTAGTTTTTGTAAAAAATAAAACATATCTTATCCTAAAGGTCATTTAAAAATGAATAACATAGCAACACATCAAAATTGAAAAACTGAAAATTTGTTCATAAACTTTTGGTGCAGAATGCGTTTATGTTATTCTTTGTAAATCTTTACCCATTTTTCCCATTTTAGTAATAATATATAATGTATTTTTCTATTCTTAATTTTAGCATATTTTTCTTAAAATGTACTAAACAAATCTAAAACCATCAAACAATTTCCATATCTCCGTTTTTTTTAAATGTTAACGCAAGTAGTCGGATGCCTTAAGAGGTTTTTGGTAACAAATAAGGTTCAAATGTACAACTTCCCGGGGGAAAAAAGTTGAAATACGAGTATTACCAATCAATTTTCTTTCACTATTATCTAAGAATTGTTGACGCATACGTTTAGAGACCAAATGTGAATTTATACTACCACCTTTTTCCCCTTTCATGCGACAATATTGATCGATTTGATGTTTTCTGACCAAGACTGACATCTCTACAATACAGTATAGTCCTTTTTTATCATAATGTAATAATAATATGATAATATATCATAGTTATACATTCGTATAATTGCGATTTCAAACGCTACATGATTTTGTCAAACAGTTGTTGCGTTCGTGTGTGTATTACCTACATTACTACCATATCTGAATTTTGCTGTGATTGTATGAAATAATGTTCTAAAAAATAAACAGATATAAAACAAAAATAAACTAAGGATTGATCAACTGTTTGAAAATACTGCACCTATATTGCTACACAGAACTAATTATGTTCTTTACTTACAACTTGTATAACTTCTCAACTGTATTGCAATGTAAAAACGATTACAAAAACCTCATAGATCTTTAAGAAAAAAAGCGTATTAAATATTCTCACATTAAATATTTTTTGTTACCATCGAATTTGGAGTTTGTGTTACAGTATTGCCTTTAAAAAAATTTTACTGAACCATTATCTTTTAAAAAAGAGATAGTGAGACAGAAAAAATTCTTAAGACACTCAAGTAGAGTTAGGTTTTTATATGTCTCAGATGTAAATAGTTTTTAGCTTATTAAAAAAAATCTTAGAATCTAAAAACCTCTTTTGCACTCACGGAGACAATGTTTAAGTATTTCGTAACGGGTATTTCATTGACGGGATAAAAATAGCCCATCAGCACATTTCGGCAGATTCATTCATTCTCAGAAGAAATAGTATTCGCCGGCTCTTTTGAATCTAGGCCAATTTCTTTCCTTCACCAGGAGACAAAATGTCCTCGACCACTTAGCCTCAATCGAAGACAGCTCGTCATTTTTTTGTCACTGCCTTGAGCCTACTTACAGAGATAGACTGGAGAATAAATTGATTTTTTCTACTTCGATATTATTAAATCAGTCATTTTATTACAGTTTTTATATAACTTTTAATTACTCAAAATGCGATAGATATTATTATAAATCTTAATAAAGTTGTCAAATAATTGATGGCTTAGGGTATTGCTCAGACATGTTACCGGAGCAGTTCTCGAAAAGTAACATGGATAATAAAATTTTTGTAATCCACAAAGACATGAAAATACCTATTACACTTATTTTATTTTCATAATGTATTTTTCTAATATCTTTTGTAATTTTGGGCTTAATGACAACTTTAAACATTTACTTGATGTGATAATTTTCTCTTAAATTTGTAGAACTATATTAGGTGTTGGAAATACTAATGAAATAATATTGATTTATTAACACGATTAATCTTAACAGGATGATGGTAGCCAATATTTCAACTGAAATATCAACCGAATAACCATTAAAAGAATAAACTTAATTCGCATATCAACAAAAATATTTTTCCCTTCTGAACTACTTTCCTACACCGTGATTTTCCAATATCCATAAACATCATATACTTTCAAGAATATTCTCGTTTTCGGGTGAGTGAGTGAATATTAACGTCGCACTGATTAGCAACACGAGGGCTTTTGGCGACGGTCCGTGTAATTTTGAACCATGGTCAAGTGACGCGGATGACACCTGAGCTGGCACCCCCTTCTCCTAACTACCACACCACACCAACGGGAGGACGTTTGAGCTCTCGACAGATTTAACGTACATCGCTCCCCTACACGGCGGATCTTTTAGTGGTACTGGGATCGAACTCATGAGACTCTAGCCATGATCCGATGCCTAGACCACTTGGCCACCGCGGCCTCTTCTCGTTTTCGGACGAAATGAGCAAAAAAAAAAAATATTTTTTCTCCTTTATATTCTGATGAAGACTCACTACTCAGAAAATCTCTAAGACTGATTCAAAGGCAATTGTTTGTGCAGTTACTTTATCGTCATAGTATATACACGAGATTTGTAAACAAAGTAATGGCAACGTAATTCAATAAGTTGCAAAAAGTAGGGCATACGCAAACTGGACATTGAAACAGTGAGAGGTGGCGATCTTGTATATATATAGAGTGCATATAGCAGTCACTCCATTTGAGAGGGCTTGTTGTTGTGTCTCGCTGAAGGGAACAGTGAGGTTTCTGCCACCTCTAAGTTGTATTTTCAAAGAGTGATCAGCAGTAATTGGTCATAATCAAGGTTGGCAGCTGGAAAATGTACTTGAATGTAATCAACGATTACGTGAAGCATTTTTATTTACTTATTGTTATGATATAGGGCAATTGTACGATGGATCCAATCACTTCATGCATAGTAGAATGAGACTACAGTTGTGTAATGGATATATATGCTACCCATTCATCAACGTCTATTTGATATATGGAGTGGTCTTCTTTCTATAAGACAATTGATTGGCTTCCCTAGTATTATCCGTATAATGTGATCTCAGTGTTCAAACAGCATGGGATATAGTGAAAAAATGTCACACAAATGATATAAGTATTCACTGGTTGGTATTCAGATCGATAAATATCGCAATGCCATTTTCTGCATGCTGTGCATAAAGGAAGAATTGCCAACGTTGAATACTATTGCCGATTTCTAAGCAAACATTTGCAAACATCCCCTCATATTGCAAGACGGTTAACCTATCCTATGGTATTACACGTCTTGGAACACCTTCCGCATTCCCTCAAGTCATCGTGATTTCAACTTCTTTCCTTGATTGAATGAATTTATTTGAGACATTAGATTTATTGACGCGGATGTGTATCAAGCAGTAGAGTATTCCGCCACTCTCATCAACGATCATTATCTGTAAGCAATAACTTCACAGCTATTAATAATATTATAAGATTTATTACAAAAAGAAACTATATGGTACGTATGAGGCTTGCAGTACTACATAATAAGTACATAATTGTAGATTGAACCTGAAGGGAAACAATCACATATATAAGATATATTTTTATTTCGATATGCTTATATTTCCAAAATATTTGTGAAACAACATGCACAGATTGCATCGCAAAGTTTTAACAAAAATATATATAACACATGAAAAATTTTAAGTATAATAGCAAATATTGATATAATAAATTAGTATAATAAATATTGATGTGCAATGAAATCGCTTATCACGAAAGTGAAGGGACTGAAATATTTTTTTGTGTTAAAAATTTCGTGCTAAGGAATATTGCAAATAAGGAATAAGTTAAGGAATTTAATATGGAATATTAAAATTAAGTTCATTAGAGCACATTTTATTTACATAGATATGAATATTTACAAGTATTTAATAAAAATCAATAAAAGAAAAACATTTACAAGAACTTAATAAAATTTAATACAAAATTTTCAATTGGAGCATTCTGAGCTTTCGCTTGTTTGAACCAAACAAGTAAAGTCGTCTCTAGATCCTCATGCTTGGACGATCTCATCCATTTTCCCTCTGGCACAAACCTTACTTCATTCAAACATTTCCATAATTTGTTCTCTCTCTTTATTAAATTTATAATGTAGAGTTAGCAATAGCAAAATATTTACAGATGTCTCTTTCCGAAGTATGTTTGACAGTCCTAGGAAGCTCCTTCTTCATTTTAAGCGATATAGCACTTTGCTACCCCGCGAGCTCTTTGCCATTATACTCGAGAAAAATATTTTTCTGAAATATGAACAAAAGAAGAAAAAAAAACGTGAACCAAACTTACTGATTTTTACTCTGACTGCGATGTAATTGTCACAGAATTCCGAAGCCAACTGATGCGAGTTGAGATGTTTTTGTGTGGGGTTTTTAAGGTAGGAGAGACAGTTAAAGTTGCTTAAATAAACAAAATTTGCTCGAGTCACAGGCCAATTCAGTTGATCACAGGCTTCCGAGGATATTTCAAAGCCAATCTAGCCTCCTTCCTACGAAACATGTGAAACCACCTGTCATTCATTTTACATCCCGAGATTGGCTGATGTTTTCCCTATTTTGTTCATTCCCAGAAGGGAGTTAAGAGAAACGAAGCATGTTAAGAGAAAAGTAGCATGAAAATACAGAGTAGTTTGTTGGAACCATTTTATTATTTCGTGTTAACCAATATTTCCTATTAAGCATTTTCTTGTTAAACATATTTTACTGTATCATAGAAAATCAAAGCTTTTTATTACAAAAAAATTTAATTCATTTTACATTTCAATTTATGTGGACATCACTCAGCTTCTCTTTTCACAACTATGAATATGTACTATAAATAATTAATCAGATTTTATCAAGTGAATGAAAAAATTAAGTTATAAAGTAATTATTATCTATACAACTAAAGTTTCCTAAACAGGATATATAGAATCTTAACATAAGAATCTGCTTCAAATAATCAATAAACTAAAAAAAATAGAGATAGCCTTTATTAAGAAGTCACAAATCAATATAATTTACTGTTACTTTCCAATAATTATGATAATAATTCACAGCTTCACAAAAGATACTCTTGGGAGGTCGTTGACTTATTAAGCAGCTTTCAACTTACATTTTGCTGTTAGAAAGACTGAAAAACATAGGATTCTCAATCCTCCCGGCTGAGTCTACCCATTAAATATTAAACTTACATCTCTGTCTTTTGAAATAATTTTAAAATGTTGGAGATAGATACATTTTATTACTAAACAATTAACATTTCGTGATGAAATTAAGTGTTAGAAATTTATTGATATGTGTCACGTGATATTATTTTCATTAATAAGACTTTAACAATCAAGAATGCAAAGAACCGCTCCAAGCATCTTAATAAAGATTTGATTGACATTTAACCTAAATAAAGAATATTTCTGTATATGAAAGAGGATAGTGGGGATACAATGTATCAGAAGAGTTCATAAAGAAAATAAAAGAAATCAGCTCTTTAGACGAGTGAATAAATATATAAACACTAAATTATATACTAATAAAAATGGTTAGTGCTTATATTCCCATTCACACACAAGAGAATATTTTTAAAAAACAGACATTTTCTTACAAGTTTTGCACAAAATTTTTAGACTTTATAATTTTTAAATGTATTAAAGATCTTAATTATCACAAACTGACAACAATTGAAATAACTATGCATACTCAAATATAAAAATACATTTTCACAAATATACATAACCCAAATATATAAAAATTATTGATATAGTACATATTGTGTGTGTTAAATCATCTATATATAATAAATGTAGCTGCTGCATAAACGTGATAAATATTGCTATTATTTTTATAATACCATAGTGTTTGCATCACTTTGAACTCTTTATATTTCCTAACAACCTATTTGATTATATTGAAAATATTTTAACCTTCATAAGATGATATTTAAGTAACTGGATTACTTTAGTTGTACCTTCATATAAACCTTTAAGCCCTTCTTCAATCCCTCTAAAATGAGTTTTCAGTAGTACCAGAAGTCGACTAGTATAACACGAGCAAGGACATTATGCTTATAACCATTAGCTATGGTGCCCACATAAAGTTAGTTGAATCAGAACAAAAAAATTACTGGATTTTAATCATAATTGAAAAGTATAATATTTGTGTTAAAATTAAATGCTGTACACACTGTAATCACGTAAATAATGAGCAAAAACCTTAAATGAAAGAAAGCGTAGTAACTATACTTATCTTTATTTACAAATTGTTCAAGTCCGTGTCGCAGAAATGTATTTTGAAAGCTATATATATTTATTTAAATGCAATTTAACGCATACTAAAACAATCTTTGAATAGTTCTTCCTATTTCTCAGAAGTAGAAAATCAAAACCACTTCGGTTGTGAGAATTCTGTGAATTTTATTTCAAATCAAAGTAAAATAAAACTTATTATTTTCTTTTAAAAGGAGAATTCAACAGCACTACATGATTGAAATTGGTTTGCCTATTCAATTTATATTCACGAATTCAATGGAAATGAAATGAAACAGATGGTGGCAAAATTGGAAAAAATGTAAATGGAATCCCTTTATGCCCAAAATAAGGTTTTTACAAGTGATTCCAAGTATTTTTCAAGTTCGTGAATACAATTTTCTTCTTTTTTTTATTATGATTCTATAGAAGCTGTTATAAAGAAAAATGTATTTATAAAAGTTTTCATATATATATATATATATATATACATTTTACAATATTAGTTCTGTTAAGTGGTGAAGTTTTATGTTCGAAAATAGAGAAAACATTCTTTATAAACAAATTCTCTAAACTTTGCCGGTAATTATTTAATACTAAATGGTATTTTTTAAAAAAAATTACAATATAATTTCCTGCTGCTTTAACTTCTCAGCATCTAAATTTTATGTTATATGATAACATTTCAATGTGAGATAAATTAACAGGTATATAAAAATAGTACCCCCGAATATAAATGATTTAATCATGGCACATATATGAGTGGAACTCTTGAATCTTTAATCGAACTACATAAATTTGGACTGTCAATACGTTACAAGGAAGTTCTTATCATTTCAATGTTATCAAAATTATGAAATACCACATAAAATGTTTGCATAAAAAAGATTTAAAAAAGCAGAGATTTTTATTAAGATAAAAGTAAAGAAATTTCATGTTAAAAAAATATTATGATTCTTTAAGTAAAGGTAATGAATGGCATAGTACCACTTATACGTAATTTCTTTCATGCATAAAATGTGCAGAAAAATACATAGAAATGTAATTATCATTCGGAAGTATCACACAGTTAAAAGCTTTGAGTAAGTATAATATGACGATTTGATTATAATAAGAGACTTTGTATCGTAAATTTTTTAAAAGTTATCACTAGTGTTAAAAGGGCTCTAGAAACACAGAAGATATACGGCAAAATAGTACGTGTCTTGAATAAACTCAAAATACTCATTTTTCTATCAAAATCTATAAAAAGAAAATTAGATTTACAATTTTTATCTTGGTAATTTCATAGTAAAAGTACCACTCCTCTGACGAAGTGGTTGCTATTTCCCCCGTGATGATCTAAATTACTGATCGAAAGGTTCTTCGGGGTTTAGCAATGGTGTGGAGATCTGTTTATTATAGAAGGAACAGTTCCAATGTAACAGAATCGTACAATAAAAAGAAAGAAAACATGTATCAATGTATCAAACACGTACACACACATTCTTCTCAACATATTTGCATATCTAGTAAAAGGCTCCGAAACTTTTTACAGTCTCTCTTTCTCTTCCCTCAAAGGAAAAACATATTTTCCATGCATGCGTACTCTTTTTCCAATATGTGCAATATACTTTTTTTTTTACAATTTTTCATTTATTTTTGCAGTCTGGAGCTGTATGTAATCTTTATATATATATATTAAGTGGCATTGAAAATGGAATACCAAGAAGAAATGGCTGAAAAATATGGAAATTTCCAGGTAGGCACATCTTACCGGGTAATGCAAGTAATGTGAAATGCACTGTTCTCCAGTATACTTAGAGGATACAAGGAAAGGAACCTGTAGAATGAGCAATAGCCGTGCCATAATTTCTGCGAAAGATACTATCTTGGAAATATTTTTCTTGCTTCAGAAGGCACGTCTGGACACGTAGAAAATGCCAGGCTATCGTCAATGGATATATTATTGTACTGCGAATATTGTATCACGTGACAAGCAATTTTATATCATTAAATTGTGAAAATACATTTACATTATCAATGAATTTTTATATGCTTAGAGCTATAGAATGTGTAGCTATTGCACAAATCAATGTAATAAAAAATACTTCATTCTTCCAAAACTTTCCAGATTTCATACAGAAAAAAAAGAAATATAAAAAAAGAAATGTTTACTAGAGAACTGCCATTATTAAGCCTTTTGAGAAATTCAAGATTTTGACAACAAAATTACCGTTATTACTTTTAAAGCAATATTAAATTACAAGTTGATTTGCATTCGAAACTTGTGTATTAAGTTGAGTTAAAAGTAAAATTTGAATGGATTTTATTCCATTTCATTTTTTCAGCATAATACTTTTTGCAAAGTTTATTGAAACTGACATTCTTACATGAGTAATTCTATAATGCTAAGCATATTTATAATCTGGATACAATCCGCTTTTTATAAATAAAATTTATATGTGTTACATATTCAAGCAGAAGTGTCTTATATTTTGTATCAAATTAAATATATCAAATCAAACATAAAAAAGGAAAACTTAATTCTTAAAAATATATCATAGAATACACATAAATTGTATTTAACGATTGAAAAAAAACGTTACAGCAATGTCTAGATGTAATGCATTTCCTCTGATATTATGGAAATTTCAAGTATAAATAGTTGCTGCACAAATTTTTTTGGCGATTAATTTATTTGTAGTAACTGAATACTCAAATTTAGTATTCGAATAGAAATATTTCTGGATAAATATCGAACTGCTGCATTACATGTAATATATGATTATATAAATGGAATTTCTCCATATATTTTGTACTTATATTAAATTTCAACATTTATTCTATGTAGGAAACCTCTCAATTTGCTTAAATATTTGAATATTAAATCTTTGATTTTAAGAAATAAATATTTAGAAATTTTACAAAAATTGAAAACTCCGAATACTATAAGAAAGATAAAGGAAATACTAGAAACAAATCCATCAATGGAGGAAAATATTTAAAATCTATTTTTTCAAAATCTATATATTTTTGTCAAACTTGATTTAAGCAGTGGATACTTTTTAGAAAATTGATTAAATTGCAATTGCAGATAATCAATCAATGGCACTTTTCATTAAAAAATATTGATCAGTGTGTTAATTTTTTAAGTGAATTTCGCTTAAAAGGATTTGAAAATGATAGAACATTCTATTATGAATTAGTTAACTCTAATTTTAATACATAATTATTTTCTCTTTTGTTAAAAAAGTTAAATTGAAATACCGATTTTCTATTGTATGGAATTGTGAGAAATATCACAAATTTCTTCTTTTGCCATGAAGTTCCTTATATTAGCCTTCTAGTTTATTTACATATAAAAATAAAATTTTGGATGTAAAATATAATTTTTTATATTGACTGTTTAATTCATTATATAGAAAATCCCCCCCCCTCTCCTAAAAAAAGTAAAATTTAACTTATTTTTTAACATTGACTAATTGGAATTCACATAAAATTTTTCATTATGTGTTTCACGAATATAATTCACAATACGTAACTTTATTTTAAGAAGTTCTGTGAACAGGAAATTGAAGAAAACAACGACATGGATATAATATGCCTTTTTTAAATTTAAAACAAAAATTGATAATACACATTAGAAAACAGTAAATATATACATTTTATTAAATATTTATTCAAAACTAGTTGTGATTATTAAGTCTACTTCCTCAATGTCCATCTGTTTATGTTTAATTAGCTATGGCATAAAAAATAAATAACATTGTATGATCTAAGCGAAATAAATATACTCACATTGAAAAAAGATAAATATTATTATCAATAGCGGAATGAAAGAAAATTAAATTAAATTTAAAGAAGAGATTAATTTTAAATTCCAAAAACTTTTCGAGAAAATAGATGAAGTTGAATTAGTGCGAATTATTCCACAAATTCCATTTAAAAGTGAGTGGGATGCATATAATAAATCATTTAAATATTCAAAAGAATTTTTTTCCCGTTAATATCTTTAGATCAGTGAATTAGCTATTCAGTGACAAACCTAAATTAAATTTATATTTTGCATATATTCTGGAAAAGTCGGCTGAAAATTTTCAAAAGAGTTAAAAAAAAAAAGAAAAGAAAAAGGAAAACAAACGTAAAATAATTAGTTCTTGAACTCCATCTGTCATCAAAAACATTTTTGAAGAATAAATAGAAAATATATATATATATATCCTATTCCCGCTCTGACTTGCAGCTGCCGAGTAAGCATATCAATATAAGAGAGAACTCATCGCGGATTTCAAAATATTTATCCTTTCCAGCAACCGACCTTAACGAAAAAAATATATATATTCATTCCCCTCTTATTGAAGCGTAGAAAGAAACCATCGAATGAAAACTCCAAAGGACGTATTTATGAAAGGTGCCGTATTCAATATTCACTTCAAATTCTTTTTTTTAAATATATTTTTTTATCAGCGCACGCAAAATCAATTCAAATCTAGTAAGAGATGCAGAGGCTATCAAAAATTCTCTACAAATAAGTTTATAAAAAAATCTCTTTAGACTTATTCGGTAGAAAATTGAAAAATTGAACTTCAGAAATTTTGTAAATATTCCCAGCATATATTAAAAACTACAGACTAAAGGTACGTATTGGATAGGTAAAAATATCGTTTCGATTAACGTTGTTTAGTTTGTTTGGGAATGTAACAAGCTATTGCTGAAATATTTCAAACCCTCGATTCGATTTCTCAATGTAAATAAGATATAACCCTGACTTGTTTCCTAAAATTCAATCTGAGAATATACTGAAAAAAAAACAATAAATGGATACGAAAAGCTAAAATCTAAACTTTTGGGGGGATGGTTTCTTGTTTCTTATTTTTTTTTCTGAGCAATTTTGTGTTAAGGTATCTTTTTTAAGGTAATAAAAATTAAATTTGTGCATTTATTTCGCAATAAAAACAATACTTTAATGAAACTATTATATATAAGTTTATTTTATTAATCCAGTAGCAGGCGCGCACTGGATACTTTTTTTTTCAATGGGGCCATTTGTATTTTAAACCATTGCAGACCCAGGAGATGGTACCAATTTTTAGCGCTGCACCATATAGGCAATACCAATTACAGCAAGCAATTTTGACGCTCAGTTTCCTCCACAGAGGGAGGCACCTGAGCTCTTGACGATGCGAACTTTGTACTAGGATTTAATTTTGCCGAGAGCTTCCAAGCCAAACAAACACTCTAATGATCTTTCACATGCCATATAATCATACGACATGACCGCTGTCGATTTTCTGCATCAAGAAAATCCACCGACTTGAACCGGGTTAGAACCCGCAACCATGGGTGTAGAAGGCCAGCAACAAACCAACCATGCCACCCAGCCGGCGCACTGGATACTAACATTAATGGTCGCTCGGGGTGACAGTCACCCCCAATCCTTTTTTTTATAATTATTCTTATGGTATACGATATAAATTGTGATTCCAGTGAATAATTTAATTAAGATAAAGTATACTTATCTACTTTTAAGGACTTTCAAATTTTGCTTCCATAATTTGCGAAACAATTTCAATCAAGCTGAACCAAAATGACACAATCCCCAGATACATTTCGCTAACATTACAGGAATTATATTTACAGCAAAACTCAATTTTTTTCAAGTTATTGTACTTATATGATTTCTAATAGTATGTTGAACTGTTCTTGACTGAGCGTTTTTTACAGCGTACACAGATGCTCATTTCCTTTTTTTTTATTATAATCATTTATAAAACCATAATAAGTCTTACAAAACAACAATCAAAATTATTAAGTTGTTTACAGGGGGAAAATGCAGCATGTTCATGAAAAATATTTGGGAAGTAAAGTGTTCACGCGAAAAATCAGTCAAAACAAGTACTTTAAAATAGTAAAACAAAAAAACACGTTTGCCACTCTCACAAAAGAGGGAGATATGGGACAAATGCATTTTAATTCCCCCAAAGACTGTCATATAGGAGGATACTGTTAAGGCATTGGTAATGAATAAATAGTTTTTCCAGAATTAAAGATATCGTGAGCCTGGGGTGACTGTGCCCCACCTGCCAGCTTCCCGTGGTTAATCAAACACTTAAAAGCCCAAGCTGTGGGGGAGGGGTTCTAACTCGTACCCCTCTCTCTCTCTCTGTCCGGCACGTCTCTAGGTGTGGGGGGAAACAAAGCATCACCAACAAACTCCATAATAACAATTATATTTATTCAGACTTTGAACACACACTTAAACAATCACAAGTGAAATTATAAGAAGAAATCTAGGAGTGATGACTAAAGAGTCGATATCCTTAATATTCAATTCTAAGTAAATCCGACTACCAGAAATAGATAAGGAAAACAAGCACTAATGAAACGATAGCCGATTCTGATTATACTATCTTAAATCTTCAATCTGATAATTTCTCAGCAATTAACTTCTTAACGCGCGCTAAGTTTGTGAAGTAAATACTTCAGTATTCACACTTACTTGACAGCTTCACGGCTCCTTCTCCTTCACATCTACAAAACCTACACTTTATGTAGTCAAACTAATTTACAAATATCTATCTCGTTTTCTTCTTGAAAGGCTGTGAAATAATGTAAATACTAGCCTCAAAGTTTCCCCAAGAGGATTAGTAGGAATATCTCACGAAAATGTCCGTCACAAAGCATATTCATGTTTTCTACAATATAGTTCGTGGAGATCTGATACATTTTGCCCTGTCAAATTCTATTCCCTATTCAGTACAGTTCACATGGCTTAAAATCTTAAATGTGATGAAACACACACACACACACACATCCCACCTTTATACTTTAAAATTTACTTTGAATTATCGGTTTACAGTAATATTTATAGTTTAAGATGATAATAAAAATAGAAACAAAAAGAAAAAATATTTATCAACATGATAGGCAAGCCTACCCAACCCGAATACAGAAATTTGAAGAAAAAAAATATTGATTTTAAAGATAAGATAATACTTAAAATGGTAGAAAAGTATCTGATTGAATGTCGAAAAATACATTAAAAATGCTTTTGGAGTTTTGTGATTGAACCGAAAAAATTTCAAATTGCAAAATGTTTGGGTTTAAATAAATAGTATCACATAATTGTGGAACAAAAAAGCGGTAATTTGGTTTAATTAGAATCAGTCAAAATGTATCGTGAGGTACGTGGATTTATTGTGGGGATGTATTTATAAATTTCTCATTAATTGATAAATTTGTCGATTTATCAATTTAGTTAGGAAAATTATGGTTTGTTTTTTAAACATACGTGTGCTCGCTGTTTTAATTTTACTCAAAACTCAGTGGTAAAATGAGTGAGTGAGTGAATATTAACATCGCACTGTTCAGCTACTCGAGGGCTTTTGGCGACGGACCTCGTAATTTTGAACCATGGTCAATTGACGAGGACGACACCTGACCTCTAACACTCCCCTCTCCTAGCTACCACACCACATCAACGTGTGGGAGTTTGAACTCTCGGCAGATTTAACGTGCATCGTTCCCCTACACGGTGGGTCTTCAGCGGTACTAGGCTCAAACTCATGGCACGCCTGCCACGAGTCCGATACCTTGACTACTTGGCTACCGCAGCCACAAACTTAATGATAAAAGTTTCTCGTAAGCCAAGGAATGTTGCTAAACTGCTTTAAGAAGAGGACTTTTAATGTTTCTAAATTGCATAAATAATTTTTTTGCTGGTTGCCCCCCTTAAATAGAGGAGGATTTGGTAAGAGCACTTTTCTGAGGATCAAGAATATTAATCTATACTCATAACAATAATAATCTATAATCTATTATTTATTTTTATATGTAATATTCATAAATTATATTCATAATAATAATGTATATCGATAATGAAATTTAAAACTAAAGAATAAAGAAATTGGAAATTTTGGTAAACTTTTTACAAAATAATTATATTAAGTTAATTTATTACAAGGACAAATGAAGTTTTTTTGTTAACTGGGTCTCGCTTAATGTAATGCATGGTTTTTAAAATACTGTAATAATTATATTTTTTGAAAAAATGATACAATTTTAATACATTTTATGCAAGATTTTTAAAAAAAATAAAATGTATAAGTTTGATTATACGAAAACACTGATGCAAAAAATGCATACAACTATTCAAGCACTACAATTTATATGGTTCTAATTATGTTCTATTCTGTATATAATGTGTATTAATACATAAAGATATTGTTATTCCAAGATGGTAATAACTGTTTTTTTTTAAAGAGCATGAAGTCCTGGCTCTGATATCTTGATTTAAACGCAAGAATGTAGAAAATTAGCACTTGGACACATAATTTATAAGCAAATAAAAACTAGCCCTTTCAAAATGATGGTATTCAGCACAATATTATTGTTACGTGACGGATATTTATTAGGTGGCAGTAATAAAGAGTTTTATTGCTCACCACATTAATGGAGGCACTTGCTATGTTTCCCAAGGTACGAATTACTTTTTTCCCTCAATGGTAGTTCATTATGTTGGCGCATTTAACGACTTGGGTGCATGCAAAGGTAAATTACACAACTGATTCCAACCTCAAAAAGAAATGCCCTGTAATTTATGATCATATAGATATTAGGGATAGTCGCTTTGTCACGTTTTCAAAAAAAATAGTATTTCCTCGTTTTAAAAACATGTTTCTAATGGCATTGCTTTGGTGATAAAGTTTCTAGAGTAATTTGAAAGATTAAAAAACGTTTACTTTTAAGCTGATTAGAATTACGATTGTTGATTTTAAGTATCACAAAAAAAGGCGTTAGGTTATAGGTTTTGAATGTGTTGTTTTCTTAATGAAATGTCAATATATTTGTTAATTGTTTGTATTATTGTTCATATTAATGACGTATATTATTACAGATCTGCTTGTTACAAAAATAAATATATTTCCTTATCGATATTTCCACTGTTGTTTCATCCCCACGGTGGTTCCATAATTTTAAATGTTTTTGAGGTAAGTTATAAAGTTCTTAAAGTTGTGAGCACCTTTGACCTATATCTTGAACCTCTTTTGAAATAATATACTCAAAAAATTAATTTTTTGTTAAATCTGAAATTATGCGTTACTCGAACAAACAATTGAGTATTTTATCATATTTATTACAGCACAACTATATAAAGTTAAAAACAGTTCATTTGAATGTATTGCAGAGAAAAATATCTATTTCTAATGTAATTATATTTGATTTCACAAATAAAAAATATATTATAATATTTTATGTTTTTCAACACTTAAAAAGTTGCTGAAAAACGCAAAATGGTGTGAAACAAAAATTACACATTTTTTCAGATATTTTTTCTTTCTATATATAAAATTGTACGATAATTATTAAGACTCTTTTTTAAATTTTTTAAGTCTTTTCAATATTGCTTCTTATCAAAGTTTCTTTAAAATAAAAAAAAAAATCTGATTTCAAAAATAAATAAATAAACTAAAAAATGCAGTAAATGACCACAAATTGTCCCACTCAAAAATATATTTATTCTTTAAATATATAATGTGGAAACTGAGATCATCGTTGCTGAAAGTATCAGCAACTTTGAGATAATCAGTAAAGGAGAAAGTAAGTTCACAAAAATTTAGTTTCTGTTGATTACTGGGATTACATGTAAATAAAAAATATTAGGTTTTTGCATCATTTATTTAGATTTTTTGCAACATAAATGTCTTCTACCACAACAAAATGAAATTTCACACACAGTACTTTACATTTTACAAACAAACACCATATACTTGCAATTATTAAGCACTGAATATAAATAATTATTAATAAAATTAGTAAAAAAAAGAGATATATTATATTTATGGAAAAAAGAATGCAATATTTCTCTTCAAAATTGTCTAGTTAAGTTTTAAAGTAAAAAAAAAAACACCTCTACACTCAAGAATTGTAGGGAAATCCTGGAAAACAGTATATTTTTTAATTAATCGAACTCATGTTTAAGTTATGAGAAGCTAAAACACACACACCCAAATAATTTATTTGTCAACTTAAATGTATACAATTTCCTAACTTACATTAAAAATATATTTACTTTAATTAATTATTTTTAATGCAAATTCAATGTATGTAATTGATCTTCATTATTGTGATTCTTATTTAGTGAGGATTTATTTAACATACAAGCAGCACTCCGAATATTTCTCCCGCGTGTATATAGCCTTAAATAAAAATTGAAAATCAGAATCAAAGTATAATTTTCATCCATAGAATTCCCAAAATACTTGTTTCAACTTGTGTGACTGGTCTCAGTTTAAGAAAAATTAATGTGAATATAATAGAATCAGATTTTTTTATATGGAACTGACTAATTTTTATATGCAACTACTGAGTTTGACAGGCAGTGACTTATGATGCTTCACTTCATGAAAATGAAATTGAAGAATTCTAAAATGAAAAATGCAGTCTGATTCCACAGCTCAAAGAGACAGCTATAAAAGATGGGTAGAAGATATAACTTATGATTCTTATGATTGAACGGATTTTCGTTCTTATAACTTTAGTTGACAAAAATTGGCTTTTTTATATTCGTAAATTTGGATATACTTATTTATTTAAGCAACTGAATCTTTTGAACTGCTTCTAATTTAATTAATTGATACAATTTTTAATTATTCCTAGGCTGAAAAAAATGTATAGTTCAAACATGGTGATTCGAAATTTTCTGTAGAAATGTTATTTTTTTAACTTAAAAAACATGCTATTTAAGAAAAAAAGTACGAGTTGTTAACATTTAGAACAAAAAAAAAATACTTAAATATGTCTTACTTTATACAATAGTACTTTTAAATATTAATTTCAAAATTATAGTTTTACCCTTTTGATAAAATCTGTAACGAAAAGCACATTTTAAATTGCTTTGAGAGATATGTTTGACTTTTCTGTTTGTGGAATTTGGCAGTCCCTGACGTAATGCAAGGAAGCATTTGGGGTAAATTGAATTTCTGGAGCTTCTCTCGAATTGTACTACAAATTCAAAAACAAAACAAGAAAAACAGACTAGCCTTAGTTTGAAATTTGAATTAAACAGTTCATATCATTAAGGGAAAATTGTATCAAAATGAGTGAATGACTGTTTATTAAAATAACATTACAAAGCAACACAAGAGCGATTGGCGATGTCCCTCGTAATTTTTAACCACAGTAAAGCAGTGCTTCTCAAACTTTCAATATTTGCGACCCAATACTCAATCATAATTTTCATCGTGTTCCCTCTATACAATGCATAGAATTCAATAATACTATACATTGACGCCAAAGCTAATACGAGTTTAACTTCTTAAGTGATACCGACGTATATAAACGTCTTGCTCAGCCAAAGCGTTTATTCCCCGGACGTATATTGGCGTCTTACCGAAGTGCGAACTTTTCTGAGCACAGTTATTCATAAAACTATTCCGAAGCATTGGAACGCAATAAAAAGGTATTGACAGTAATTGTGAAGGGTTTACTTATTTCAGAGGATTTGCTTATTTGTTAATTTTTTCCTCCCCCCGAATACATTACATAGGCACACCTACATGGAAAACGGTGACATTGGAGAGCGAATCACGTACCATTTAATCGGCAGTTTAGGTATTAGTTATAACCCCCATAATTAATTATAATCCCCGTACAAATTATCAAGATAAGTGTTATTTTCTGTACATAATTTTATAAAGGCCAAGCTTATGGGGTCAATGGTAATTCTTAAACTTGACACTTTAACGGTAATTATTAAACAGAGCAACACTTGAACTGCAATCTTCCCTTTTCAAACTTCCACACCATGACAACCGGAGAACTTAGAACCTCAGCATTTTAACATGCATCTGCTCTTCACGGTGGGTGTTCAGTGGCATTGGGACTTGTACATGACACGCTGACCACGAATCCATGACCATGACCACTCGGATACCACTGCACATTGTATAAAGATATGGTATTCAATATATATATATTTTCTTAAATGTACAATTACTTTTCCAGAAAGTATCTTCATCACATTTCTAATTATCATTGTTCTATCTGCGGAGAAGTTTTAGTATTGTACTTGATTTTTTTTATTTAATGGGGTCAAAGTGTTGTTTCAACTTTGAAATTCACAAATTTTAATACTTCGAATTGTTTTATGTAACTGTGTATTTCAATAATAATTACGAAGTGAGGTATTTTTGTTCTAAGCAAGGATTTAAGATTGGTTTCCAATGTCACGGGTTAGCCGCCCATCTGGCATAGTAGTTGGTGACGCTGACTGCGGTGCCGTAGGGCCTGGGCTCGAATCCAGGAGAAGGCATGGATGTTTATGTTGTAATCTTTCTTTCTTTCGTGATGTGTGCTTCACGCTTACTTCTATGTAAGCCCCCATGTGATACTTTGTGGTGCACGGGGTAATAAATGTTGTCAATAAAAACATGTTTCGGGTTACCTTAAAAGGAAGGATAAATAATAAAACACTCCTACATTTATGAACATTTATTTGTTCACTTTTTGTTAAAAAATATTTTTATGTCATACTTTTGTAAATTTTTTCTATGTCTTGAATAAATATGGGCTTTAGGCTGCATAAAGCCCATAAGGGCTGTAGCCTTCAATATCAGTCCCGCAAACAGCAATAACTAAAGGGTGGTAACGGCATATCATAAAAGAATATTTCATCATAAATGATACATTGGATTCATATAATTTCCATATCGCCCTACGCCACAAATGACTCTTTTCGGTTTCATTTCAGCGCACAAGATATCATTTCGTTTTCTTATATGTACTAAAATCGTAAAACCCCCTATAAAACCACAAATAACTTTTGTCATAAGATTATTGAGAGAAACCAGTTCAGCGAAATCGGAAATCGATTCTAGAACCTGAGATTAAAATCTTGTGTCATATAATATTTAATAGTTTTGATGTAAAAATCAACGAATCGCGTTTTCTGACTGTGTCTTAACATATTACTAGCATTAGGAAAATCTATTAGTTTTCATTTCTCACTAATATATAAGTCGAAAAAAATCAAATATATCATGTGAAGGTACTACTTTGAGGCAGCAGGAAAAATAATTAGTAAAATCTTTATCAATTTGCTCAAAAGTTGCATAATGTAACATAATAGAAATTGTGTGTGGTATACTTCAATATAATTAAGACTTAGAAATCGCTTTTGAATAAAAACAGAAATTAAAATTTAAACGAACTTAATATGAAGCTATTTTTTTAGATGAACTTATACTTTTTTCTATCAGAAATGTTCTACTGTAGTTTTATCACTTTTTATTAGTTCCTTTCCCTTTCAATACACCAATATGTAAGCCTATGTGAAAAATATTGGCACTGGGGAGTGAATCACGTTACTTTCAATCGGAAGTTATAAATGGTTAAGATTCATAAAGAACTAACGAGGTCCCTTAAGACTGTACCAATTTTTTCCCCCAACAGTACTTTAAAAACTAAATACTTCTTGAACTACAGAGAAAGGAATTGCAGGAAAAATTGGATTTATTAAACTTATAGCACGAAATTATTCCAAATGTATGTTTAAAAAGTTCACCATAAAATTCATTTTTTCTAATTATTTTTAATATTATTCAGAACATAATAAAATCAATTTTAATTTTTATAAAAAATTCTTTAGAAAAGGAAAATTATTATTCATCATTTCTTCTGAAAGTTTTATAAAGTACTGAATAGGAATATGTTTGTTATTTAGTATTAGATGTATCATTGATCAAATACATTTTAATCACCATACATAAGAGACTGTCAGTTTATGAAAGTTAAAAAAAAAAAGTTAATTTAGTTCAAACAGATGAACGAAAAACAGAATTCTCTAATGAAAAAATGGTACATCTTAAAAGTCATTAATTATGTTAATTATGCTAGTTAATAATCCACTTTCATGATAATTTAATTTGATTTGAGTCTTTTAACAATGTTATCAAATCTGCGCATCTATTATGTGAGCGATATACAAGAGAGAAATACCGCTCTCCTTCCCTTTTTTTAAAAATAGTTTACTTCCATTCCACAAGTCAAGGAAAAGGATGTTTAAACCAAATTCTACTTAATTCTACTTAACAGTCTCTATTATTCGGCATGAATTCTCACAGCAGAAATACAAAAATTAAAATTCTGGATTCAATTCTAAAAGTGCATTTTTATAATTATAGACCTCAGCTGTTGAGCTACACATCCCACGTTTATTGCGAAAAATTTAATACTTCTAATACTGAACGCTGTTACACCTTAGTGAGAGAGTGGGCATGGTTCGAATGAGCGATCTGCATATTAAGGTTAAACTCATGATAGGAAAGACCTCTTGCAACATAAAGGTTATTCTAGAGTGCTAGGCACATGGGAATATGTACAGTTACACAGGCAGTTCGTTCGGACTGACTTTGTCAATCCGAACGAACTGTCAATGACTGACAATCAAAGCTGACTTGACTTTGTCACTTCATTTCTCCAGAACTGTTTACTTCTCAAAGACTGCTCATTTTTTCAATTAAAAGTTCTTGATTTTCTTTGGGTGCAAAATATAATGAATTTAATATTTGGAGTCTCGTAACATAAAAAAACAGCAAGCTTTACTGCCGAACTGTGAGGTTATAAATTCTCCATGAATATAATTTAGTCGTGCTTCAATTTAAGATCTTGCAACATTGAAAAGCAGCATATTTTAATGCCAACTTCTTGGTTTCCATCTGAATTTCAAAGAACGGTTCCCTTTATATTAAATTTATCCAAATTACTGTTCATTAAGACTACACAATACCCTACAAATTTCAAAGTTACCGATTTTTTTTAAATTTCATTTTTGCATTTTCTTGTGGTCCATATTATTCGGAAACATATAACCAAATTTCAGATCTGATTACAAATTAGTTTTTTTGATATTTGAAGTTTTTCTGAGTTTTAGTTTTTGTTTCATGTCAAAGCATTTTTCCACTCTTAAATTGAATTAATTAAAACATTTTTGTGGGCAGAATCAACTCTTTTATAGTAAAATTCCAATTGTCATTACTAAAATCATTTCTAATTGACTCAGTTTTGAGTTTTCATAGTTACCTAACTAAGATTGTTTTCACGAGGTCAATTTTTGTTTTAAAAAACAATTTATTTAACTCAAAAGCTTTGTCAATAATTGTTTCCCCTCTTGAGTAGATGTCATGGCCAAACAATTGGTTGTTGTGAGAAACAATATTTCAAAGAGATGGAATGCTACCAAACATGATGCATCTAAAAAGCAGTCCCCAGCAGATACTGCAATTAGACTTCCGGAAACAAGTATTCGGAATTCAAGTATTGAGACATAATTGTATATTTCCTTGATATACCAAACTATATATTATATTAAACATATTGTAGTACTTTAATTTAGTAATTTAAAGTCTTACTACAAGAAATAAACTTCCTACACTGCCCAGATTTAAAATGAAAAATTTAATTTTTATGTAAAGACCAAAGCATTTCTTAGACATTTAATTTTGAAGATATAAGAGTTTTCTTATTCCTGAGGTCTTTTTTTCTGTTCAAGATAGAACCTTGAATTTTGTATATGCTGTCAAAAGTATGTTCTCTAAAAGTTTACATGCATTTAGGGTTAAGAAATCTAGTTATTTTTTGAATAAATGCTAAAATTAATATTTAAAGAAAATTTCGTATTGCTTCCAGGTTTATTTAGAAAATAATTATTTAACAATCAAGAAGGAGAATATGTTTTCAAATCCCGGCAAAATTTTGTTTAGAATAATCTGAAAATACATAAAAAACTAAATGACTAAAAATTTTTTAAAAGTGAGCATTTTATAAAAGTTGAAAAATCATCACAATTTCTGGTCACACACAAACTGACTTTTTACTCTCAGAATCAATTTAATAATATAATCTGAATATAAAACATAAATTATTTTTACTATAACAGTCCCCAAATTTTTTTTAAAAAAATTATACTAAGAAGCCTTAAATAAAACTGACATACGAATATATGACGTGGCTGAACATTAGAATGGAATCATACACTTGTTTGGCTCATAAAAATATTGTTTCTGAACAGAATTAAAAATTAATTTATACAAAGCTTATACAATACATTAAAAAGACATATTCGCAATTATGCTTGTTATATGGAATAATTAATATTTTATCAGAATAACTAAATTTTAAACAAAAAAAAATACAATAAAGAAATTTTAAATGGAAACATAGATACCCGTACCAGCAATCTTTAACAAAATATTGTCATTTAATTTACGTTATTCTTTTAAAATAATTAATAACAGCAAAATTCCGCACTAAGGAACAAATCAATTTGATAAATTTTAAACTTACAATTATTTCAGAAAAATTCATTACCACAAACAATGAAGCAAATAAGTATTTTGATAAGCAAAAAAAGTAAATTCATAACCGAACTTAATTTAATTAGTATTTTACCTTTTTATGCTGAACAATACGAACAGTTAATTTTTTTTGGAAATCGTTAATGAAAGCTAAAAAAATAAATTTTCAATCTTACAATGATTAATTACTAAGTGAGGCTTTTACATTAATCTACAATGCCCCTTCAACATAACAAAACACTTTTATCCTTTCACTTTAAAACATTCTCTTTTACCCTTATCACAGTTATTTTTTCTGGAAGAAAATGTATGCCATTTTTTATGGATATTTTTTTAATTACATAAGCACCAACATATCAAACTAAAATAAAACAGCATGTTTAAAATGATGCACACATTGAAGAATGTTTTATGATTAGATTTATGGTAAGTATATATTAATATATATATATGTGTGTGTGTGTGTGTGTTTAATGTAGCAAACTATTAGTAAAAAAAGTTTTTTTTTAGTTTGAACCTAATGGAGAATAGTCAATTTATGGTAATAGTCTTATTTATTTTTTCCTTAGACAGTAGGTATAAAAACACTAATCACACACACATATATATATATATATATATATAAAAATTATTTTATATTTAAGCTGCCTGAAGTCAGCAATGTTTATAATACTGTAGCATCCATGCTTCTGTTATTTTAATTTTTCTTATTTCCAATTTAAAATCTGTTGTCTGGTTATCTTACAATTCTTTTCAATTTGATCATGTTTATTTATTTCTCTCTTGTAGAGAAATTTTGATTATATATATATATATATATATGTATAACAACGGTTCAAATAATTGATTTAATGAGTAGAATTTGATATGATGATAATGAATGTGTCACGACCCTGCGGTCTCTGGTGAATTTGAATGCATTGAATCAAAATACTTTTTGGGTACTTTTTCGGCAATTCTCACAAATTTGGCGTTATTGGCTAGAACACACTATATACACATACAAAATATTTTTAATATTAGTAGTCAAAGCCTTTTTATCCATTTTTGATATATTATGAAAAAGACGCTACTGATAAGAAAAGACCACGACTTGTTTTGAAAGTGTGGTGGTAAAAGATTACCTCCAGGAATGTTACATTTGGCGAAGGTAGCATCATTTCCGACCCCTTTATCGCTAATGCCGGCGAAACGGAAAAAGTCCCACATTTTAATACAATCAGCACCTTGATTGGGCTTTCTAATTGCTATAAAGAGGTTTTTTAAGCGAAGGGTAATTAGCTTAATTACTAACCTAAATTTATTTTTCGATTAATTGAATTACTTTTCATTGGCAGTCAGACCTGACGCAATGCTTCTCGTCTGGCGACAATATATCTTGTTCCGTGAAAAAAAAAATCATAAGATCTCCTTCCTTAAACTCCAATACCTTCAATTTCTATAATTCTAACACTGACTTATATATAAGTCGGACGACGATTGACCCTCTCACTCTTGGTTTGATTTTAAACAATAATTCACATTTGCATAAATCACGGTTCCTCTACAGATTGCGATTTTTTAATCATACAACAATGAGAAAAAGAATTTCCCTAATTGATTAGTGAAAGACACTGATAGGATCCGTTACAAATGCAATGTATTTTTCAAACATAATTAAATTTTAATTTGTAACATTGCTGTGTGAATTAATATTGGACTGAGTAAAAACATGATTTTGTCTAATCATTTCTATTGAAAAAGATTTCTCTCAAAACTTTATGTTTCAAACATTCAAAATTTTATTTTATGTTCTCAATTTGTCTAATTATCCAAAACACGTAGTTTTCTAATTAAATAAATGTTGACTGAAAAAAATTATAGAAATGAACTAGTAACTTGGAAACAAGATTTATGTGATGCAAATGTTATTTTTACTAAAGTATAGAATTTATTTCATTTAAAAATATTCTTGTGAAATGTATCAACATGTATAATATTTGAGCTAATTTGAATAAAAATTTATTCTTGGATATGGAGCCACGTAATATAAAAATCTGCCTTTGGTTATTTTTTTCAAATACAGATGGCATGACTTGTATGTTTTGAAAGTCGCGATCGATCCGCGAAGAGGGTAAAAAATAGTTACTCTACTTGAAAATACCTAAAACGTCGTTAGCTCTCAGAGTACTCTCATAATTGTTGGCATGTTCTCACATAAGTAGATGAAGATGAACGAGTACGTTGGTTAATTTATCATAAAATTTTCCAACCAAATAAATTTTAAGTGCTTTATTTTAATGAGTATAATCATCTGGTTAACACCCTTTCAACTATTTCAACAAATGAGAGCTTATGACTGTACTGTCAGACTCGTTATGAATTAAATAATTTTATGAAAAATAGAGTAAAGTGGATTGATTTGATAAATTTTAAAACTCCAAAAACATTTAGAAAATTATATTTTCAGTAAAAAATAGTAATGACGTATGAAATAAATTTTGTTTTATATATAATACAAAGAAAATGAAATGAAATTTCAAATTAAAAATGTTATGAATTATATGTTTGATGTTTTTCAATTCACTCTATATAATATTCAGCCATTATTAAATCTTAATAGCCCTAAATAATTCTGTTTTCGACATTTTCTTATTGAAAACTTTAAATAATGAACCATACAGAAAAAAAAAACTTTTTGATTTTTATTTTGAATTATTCGGATGTATTTCGTGATGTAAATATATATTATTGTAACATTTATGACACGGTTAGCTAGTAAATGTTAGGATTTATTTACGGACAGCACAGCACAGAAAAATAAAAAAAATAGGTATCGTGTTAGATGATTATATCTTTTTTGCCTAGCTGCTGTTAATCCTAGGATTAAATTGAGAGACTTGCTACTTCTCGGCCTAGAGAATTAGGATTAGAATAAGAATTTCACTTGAAGTCCGCTAGAGGGCGTTGTTGGATCTCTCACATTATGTGTTTATATGCAGTATGAATCTTGAGATTGTTTCAGAAAAACCAACATCAAAAATGTAATTAGAATATAATTTTAAAATTAAAAAAAATATATGCACATTAGTATAAAACTTATGTAATATATTTCTTTATTACACTTATTTTTCACAATAGATGTGTTTTGTAAGAAACTAAAAAAACAGAGGTTTGAAACGTTATTTTTTTTTCAGTTCAGCAGTTAAATATATATATCAGTTCAGTTTCGGTTTTCATTTCGACAGAATTAACGGTTTTCAGTGAAGTTCCGCATGAATAATTTTGTTTCATGTATATTCTTACCTTAAGCATCTAGTTCATTCAATCGAATTAAATCTGCCTTCTACAAGTAATTTCGAGCAAAATTGACAGAAATGTACAGGTAAACATCAAAACAGAAAAATGAAATACAATGTACCAGTAACAAAATGACTGTAGAAATATCAAATCGAAATAAAATAATATTTCCTTTGTTCCGGTTTTTTTTCGACTTAAATAATGGTTTTTTTCTACTTATTGGGTTCAGATTCGGTTCAAAGCCTTGGTACAAACAGCGCTTGTGCTAATAAATGCGCTTGCAAAAATATCTACTCCGAGTGTTTTGTACATGTCTATTTTGCATTTTATATTTATCAGTTAGATATTTATCATCATTATTAAATTCATATTTCACTGAATAACAATTGGAATTAGAAATATATGCATACTGACACAAAAACGATCTAAAGATTTAATTCAAAATAAACTAGAAATAATATTATTTCTTCGTCTTTACTTGTTGTTAACAAGCATATTTGTTAACTACAAGATGAAACAATCCCACACTGCCTCACTATATTTTGTCACACAATTTATGCTTGAATCCATCTAAAGTTTCATAAGGTTATAAAATTCTGAGAATATGGCTGCATTACAAATTTCTTTTTGATATCAACATTTCATTAGAAAAATTTATTAATTTATTATAATTATATTTGACTATTTTAGTTTTCCAAAGGCATTATATAGTTCATGTTTCCCAGCTGAACAAATATTGAAATATTTGGAATCTTAGGGGGCGTTCTGTGCTTGAATCAAAGTATTACATCAAATTTTGAACAAATATTTTAAATTACAATGCATTACAATTCCCAGTTTCCTATAATTGTGTTCAGTATTTCATACTTTAAAAATATTATTATATTTCTTGAATTTCTTGTATGATTTTCAAAATCAGAAAAAAATATTGTCATTTAGTTGCATAATCTTTGAAAATTATTAGAAACATTGAGCAAAAATTATTAAATTAGAAATATTTGAAACACTCATTCAGTTATAAGGGACCCACCCTTTTTGAAACTATTTGTGCTTGAAATTAAAATTGGAAGGAATTGAAATTAAAAGGATTCCATTTCAAATTAACTGTCAAAAATCTTTAAAGACAATTTTACGAAACATGAGATTTACATTATTTTCAAAATTAGAAATCAAAAGGGAAAATGATTTTCAAAAGTTAATTACGTCTCAATTAAATAGTTTAATTAATTAATTCCATTTGAGCAAGAAATGTATATCAATTTTCTCCACTTGCAAAGATAATTGTGAAAATTACTACGTCCTTGTTTTTAATAGACTTTGCAAAATGTCAAAACAGAGTTCACAAAATATACGTGATATCGGCATACTTATCTTCTAAATTAATTAAGCCCTATTCCCCTGAAAATTTCATTAAAATATATTTCTTTGTTTTTATTTCAACAAGCTTCTCATCGATTTAAAATTGAATCAAGTAACATGTAATAAGCATTAAGACAACTTAATGGAATACTTTTGTAAAGTGACAGTGTTTGACACCCCGAATATCCATGCAACAAACCGTGTGAAAGTCAAAACCTTCGTATGCTTTCAAATATACTT
The DNA here is from genome assembly GCA_019973975.1 of Trichonephila clavata. NCBI lineage: Eukaryota > Metazoa > Arthropoda > Arachnida > Araneae > Nephilidae > Trichonephila > Trichonephila clavata. The sequence continues at coordinate 59,367 of BMAO01025199.1, forward strand.
TATTTACTAATATGATTAATCGCTATTCCTTTAAGCGAAATTTATTTTTTAAATCAAAAACAAAATTTAATACAATTCTTAGGAATACATTTATTAGGTTCTTATGAGCGTTGTGGTTTGCATAATTTAAAGTAAAAAAAAAATTTTATCCTACGCCCGCCTTTGGCATCTCTGCCAAAACTCATCGATTTTGTAAAAACTGATATAGGTCTTACAGAATTATCTGACAAAATTAAATTAAAAAAATATTCTAAAATTAATTTTGAAATGCGGAGATAACCTTTATTTTCCACTACAATATAGGATATTTTAAATCGGAGCAACATTAATATTAAATATTAGACTTTACTTATTTTTATTTTCTAATTAATGCATCCTCCTGATGAATTTTTAGTAATCCTCCCTTGATAGATCATATTCCATAAATTAAAAAAAAATAAGAAAACATGGGGAGTGAGGAATGAATGAATTTTAACGTTGTCCTATTCAGTTACTCGAGGGCTTTTGGTGATGGACCTCGTCATTTTGAACATGATAAAGTGACGGAGACGCAAATCACACCTGGCACCCCCTCTCTTAACTTCCATTCCTCACAACAGGAGGATGTTTCAGCTTTGACATATTTAAAGTGCATCGGGCCTCTCTGTACGGAGGGTCTTCAGTGGTTCTAGGCTCGAATTCATGACACGCCGACCATGAGTCTATTACCTTGACCATTAGGACCACCACGGCCACTCATACCAACGGGTATAATAGTAATGCACTACGAAAAATCCCTTAAACGAGAAGTGGAAAAGTCCACATACTGTATAAATGACACTCAAGGTACTAGAAACTATTAATACATCATGCAAGTGACTAATTCGTTCCACGTTTGCTTTACCGCCAGAAATGGGATAAGAGGCCACAAAGGGACTAATGTCCAAAAGTAAGACCGTAAGACCATAGAAACATTTAAGGACATGATGACATGCGAATCATGATTCATCAGGAAATATGGCTAGGACATTTAGTGGCTGCAGCAGTGGCCAACGTCAACAAAGAATGGGGTGCGGGAACAACAGCTGAGTTTATAGTTTCCTAAGTTTGTTGTTAAGATGGTTGATTGTTTTCAAAGTTTCATAGCGTCGGTTTGGAGGTTGACTCTAAGCCTGGACCTAGCCGTCCGGTGCGGTATGATGTGAACCATTTACAGCAGAAAATCGAGGCTCTATCATCTAACTTCAACGGCAAACAGCTAGGAGACCAACTCTCTGTATCCCTACAGACGTTGCTTATACCTGAGCTGGGACCTCATCTCCAATGCCCAAACCACACCAATGGGAGGACGTTTGTGTCCCGACACATTTAATGTGCATCAGCTGATCTACAAGTCGTGTCTTCAGCGGCATTTGAACTCATGACACGCTGGTCACGTGTCCGTGAACATGATCACTAGGTTATCGAGGCCTACCTGTATGTTAGGCCTATACGTGGCCTACTTATATTAAACTCAAATGTGATTTTAACTTTTTTTTTTGAGAAACTTTTATAATTTTTTTCTTGAAAAACTCTAGATAACCTTCACTAAAAGCTCATTACTGTGTTATATATAAAAAATCTTGATTATAAATAACTATAACAAAAAATCTAGAAACATTTTATATTCCCAAATACTGAAAGTAAAATTAGCATAAATAACTTTATTATTTGTTGATTTCTTAGTTGAAAATTATTTTTAATGTGTAACAATGTAAAAATTATGGTACGTATAAAAACAATATGGGGGAGCTATTCTACTCACACAATTAAATTGGTATTAAATAATAGGTTTTTATTTTACAAAACATAAAGCTATTTTTATCGAATAGCAAATTATTTAAGAAATTTAATGGGCTTGAGCAGTTTATCTTGCAGTATAATAAAAATAAGAACTCCCTTTCACGAAGTTATGGGGGAAATCACTTTTTTACAACTTCGAGGTTTGGAGATGAGTTTTTTTTCTGTCGTAAGCAAACTAGAAAATCGAATCAGCTAATGAATTCTAATTAGTACATTTCTGTGTCGAATTTACTGCTTTGAGTTAGTTGAATTAAAGAAAGAAACAATAAAAGATGTTATTTTTTTTTCATGATGAATTCAAACCATTACGGAAATGCTTCTTAAATATTTTCAAATTTTTCGTTAAATTATAATTTATTAAAATGACATGTGGAACGAAAATTATACAAGATACTGTCACTGTAATACAGCTGCAGGTGTTTCATACTATAATATTCTAACTTATAAATAAATTACAGATGATTTATTTTCATGCTTTATATAAAATGGTATAATTTAAAGCTTAATGAACTTTGAAAATATTCTAGAGAAATATTATTAAATAGTAAACGTGAATGCACAAAAAGTATTCATTTCTACTAAGCAGTAACGAGTGTGCTTTATACAAAGTACTACAATGTTTCAATGAACACTCATGTTCATAAATTAAGGATAATCAAGTTCAGGCAAAGAAAGAGACAGAAGTAAGACAAATTTGACTTATTTGTAAAGTCTATTTATTAAACAAAAGGTAAAGAGCAAAAAAGATGCTATATGTTTGACATAATTAATAAAAATTGCGATTTGTACTCCCTGGAGCAAATTTCAAAAAAGAACCTACTTACAAAAAACAGTATAACATGGTTAGTATGATGGTTAATACGGAGTATGTCTCCTGGACGATGCAATGCAGGCATTACAACGCCTACGCATGCTGAGTATCAAATTATCAATCTGATCTTGAGGAATATTACACCACTAGTCAAGCAATGCCCTCCGAAGTTCCGGTAGACAGGTGGGAGGGGGTTGACGAGCTGCAATTCGTCGGCCAAGCATATCCCACACATGCTCTATTGGATTCAAGTTCGGTGAGTACGCTGGCCAATCCATACGGGTGATATCCTCCGATTGAAGGCATTCGTCTACAATGTTTGCACGGTGAGGACAGGCGTTGTCATCCATAAACAGAAATTCAGCACCCATGGCGCCCCGAAACAAACGTACATGTTGTTCCAGAATGACATCCCGATAGATGTGGCCTGTTATCGTTACACTCTGAACATGCAGGTCAGTTCTGGAACCAAGAATAAATCCTCCCCAAACGAGCATCCTGCACCACCTAACGGTGTCGTTCAATGGTGTTCTCTTGGTGTAACGGGTACCTGGCGCTCTCCATATGAAAGTCCGGCGAGAATCAGACTGCAAACTAAACCTGGACTCGTCGGAAAACATCACACAAAACCACTGTTGCGTGTCCACAATGCATGCTCTCTATTCCAGGTTAATAGCAGGCGACAGTGAGTTGCGGTAAGGGGAACACATCTGACAGGCCTACGAGCATATAGACCAATGTGCCCTAAGCGTCTGTACACGGCCTGCCTTGAAACTGTCGTACCGGTAGCTGAAGAGAGCTGACGTAGATAGGTCTGATGCTGTGCTCCGTCTGTTTCTTTTGGCATTAACTGCCAAATACCGGTCCTCATTCGGCGTTGTAACTCGGGGCGACCTGTTCTGTAACAGCTACTTACATTACCATCATCTTGGAATCGTTGCCAAAGCCTGGAGATGATACTCTGGGCGATTCCAAGTTCCTCGGATACTTCCAGCTGGGTACGTCCACATTCCAGTTGTCCGATAATTCTACGACGTAAAAAAATATCCAAATGCTTCCTTTGTGCCATAACTAGCGGTTATTGCACTGAAAGGCTTTTAAAGCGCTTGTGAACAATTTTACTTCTTTGCCACCATTCCTTATATACTCTTATCACCTTATCACTCTTATATACCTTATCACCATTCCTCTTACGCTCTTGTCATTGTGACGTATTATCCGCGCATCTGGTGGTTTCCTTTAATTTGCATATTCTTCTTCAAGATGTGTGTGATAATTCTACAGGTGAAATTTTTATTTTAGAGTTCAATTTCTGTGTGATTCTGAATTATCCTTAATTTATGGACATGAGTGTATTAATGACTATCTTCTGTATTGGGTTAACTTGTCCAACGTCGAATAGAACATTTTAGATCAGGAAGAACATTGGTGATTACGACTTTTTCATAGCACTTAAATTGAATAGTTTGTAAAGATGTTAATTCGAATTAAAGATTTAAAAGAAATTTAAAAACTTAAAAGATACTGTATATTTTTGTGTATAAGCATACAACTTTTTTCGGAGCTTATTTAAAATCAAAGTAAAGGGTTTCATTAATATTCAAATCCGCTAATTTTGAAAAAAAAAGGGTAGTTTTTAACAATTTTTTTTAGCCGTGAGCGAACCATTTTAGATTTTTTTTTTCTTTTTAGACTTTTTTTCTTTTTTTAACTGTTTAGATGTTTTGGAGAGAAAAATGAACAAAATAAATAAAGAGAAGAGAATAAATAGGCCGAGTTTTGGAATATTTAATAAAATTTACATTCATTCATTGGAATGCCTGATTCGTTAGTTTGAAATTGGTCGCATAGAAATTTCTCTTACCTTCCATTTTACAAACAAAAAAAGTGGCACAAAAAGAAAGATTACATAGCTAGTGTACCAGATATAAATCGGTGGGAAAATCTCCTAGCTTCGGATAAGTTTGCAAAATATTAATCTGATACCATTGGCGTCTTGCGTTTTAATTTACGGTAGTTTTATTTGAAATATTCTACCTGTTTTATCTGGTTGGCAACATGTTCACCCTAAAGAAATGCAAGAACTTTTTTTAATTAGGCTTACATACGGGTTTCAAATTTTGAGTAAATTTTTGTAGATAAGAAACATTTTCGGTTTATGCATGGATCAGCTTATATCCTGAAATGTGCAATATTTTATATTTGCTTGTGAAAATAAAATTATAGATTTAAAAAAAAAAACTCATAAGACTAGAATTGAACAAACAATATAAGAAACATTTTTTTGATTCATCACAAAAAAACATGCCTTGAGATTAATCTTCCAGATATTTAACTCTTTCTAGGCTGAATTTATAATCTTATGTCTATTTTGGGAGATTTTATTGCCGAATTTTTTCTTGCAAATGGATGAAAAATGCCACAGCAAAATTTCGTTAAGAACATCCTTATTTGACGTTGATTGAATTAAAAGTACATGTACACTGAAAAATTATGTGATTTAGCTGATTGAATTAACTATAATTAAAGTATATATAGTTCTCGCCCGACACACTTCAATAATGTTTTAACTATTTACTACCAGGAATTTTGCCTTTGTTAAGGTACAGTTGGGTCCAATTGAAAATACTATCAGATCATTTATCATGATTACTATTATTATCATAATGACATGAAAATGGGAAAATATTCTTAATATATCAAATAAATTGTTCCATAATATTTTATGCAAAACAAAATTAATAGTTTGGTAATATAACAGAGAAGCATCTTTACATTTATTAAACATGTGGTGACCTCTAGAAGATACGCATTTATAGCCATTCTTCGTACAATCTTCCTTAATGTTATGAGCGCAAAAATTTAAATAAAATTGAGGTGAAATTTCCCTTTTATCAGATGCATATAAATATATATTTAGCGTATATACACAAAAAGAACTCGATAAAAACAATAAGGGTAACATGTCACCTCTTCTTATTAACGTATACAGTGCATAGTTAAAATGATAACAGATAAGCTATTAAAATTTAAATAAAATACATTATACTTATTTAAAAATATAATTTTACTTTTGTTACTACCATGTCCAAAATAAATCCTGAATTTATTTATTCAGACCAGGTTTCGGCAATCTTTTAGCTTTGGCATGTCAAACCAATATACTCCAGTACGTTTCAGCGTGCTACGCTGTAGGACATTTTTTAAGCAATTCAATTCAAGTACAATGCCTGCAGAGTTAGATAACAGAAGTCAGAACTACAGATTTAAAGTTTTATTTTGCATAAATTTTGCATCAGGTAAAGACATTTCTAATTATAAAAATAAGCAGCATAACATATAACTAGTTCGTCAACAACAATAAAAGGCAATTAAAAAATTAAACATACATATTTTTAAACATATTTATTAAAATGAGAAATAGTCAACGTAAAATACAAATACTTCCCCTCATTATGGTAAATAAAAAAATGAACAAAATTTTAAAGTGAACCTAGTGCTTGCATCGCTTAACTTTCATATTGCAATATCAGGGGTATAATTTGTGACTTTCAATTTTACAAGATACTAAGCATTCAATTGTTAAACAGTTTCTTTGTGAACTCGAAATGTTTTTCGTATGATGTAATAATTTTTAATTAGATATGTAGAACCAAGATTGGAAAGCAGATTACATTCAATTTTCTAATTTCAAACAATATAATCTCTCCAGCAATGCCATCCAATAATTTACACAATAGCTGTAAATTTATCTTAAGAGTATATATTTCAAATTTTTTCGTAATTCCGTAAATATCCACACTTCTGAAGATATTTGTCAAATAAGGTTCATTATAAATTTATCAAATTCCATCCACTCAAAAATTGACAAATTTGTAGAGAAGTGCAGAGTGTTTTTAAAAAATGCTACATCCACTGATTCAGACAGTTATTACTTTTTTCCATTTTTGATACTTGTGACTTAAAATAATTTATTCACAAATGCTTATGTTGATATAATTTTTTTTTAAAGTTCCAATGCGACATGAAATAAAAATACATCTGGCGTCAGAATTATTATTTTCTTTAAAAATACTATTCAAGAAATTGATTTTTATCAATGATTTATTAATGATTCGAAACCCACGGCCGATAAACTGGTGTATCTATAATCAAGTATAACTAAAACCACATAAAACGTGGAACATACTTAAGTAGAGTATTAAATTAGTATAAAAAAGTTACAAGTTGAATAACAAAATATTTATTAACCATAGACAGAAGATACAAAAAGGAATTCAGAAGCATACGTACCTATCACATTTCGACAGAATCCCCATGTCTATTTAGGAATTTATCAGAACGCAGAACCAACTTGTTTAACCGGTTTTGGTTGAAATCAGAAGCCAGTTCATTGAGACAGGTCTCGGAGGATGTTTTCACATCACTCTCTTGGAATATCGCAGCACATCAGAAACGATATGCTGCACGCTACAATAGCTCAGTCCCAGCTCTGGCAAGATTTTACTCAGTTACCCGTTGATCATTTTGAATCATTTCTTCAATTCGTTTCGTGTTAATTTTGGTCAATGAAGAACTTGGCCGGATGCTCCCTGTCATGCTGTGGTTTTATGCATCCTGTCTTCCTGATTGAAAAGAGTGACACCATTTCGCTACATGTGTAGTCTGCTTATTACTTCTTGACCATAAACTTCCACGAATTGACTGTAAATGTCAGATGCGGACACATTCTTTGACCATAAAAATCGAATCACGGCTCGAACTTCCAAACGAGATAAATTTCCTAAGCTCTTGCCAATTCAGTCATCCTGAATAATCTGGGAACTTTCACTACCTACCTGCAAACCAGCTGTATGACAAGTAGCTCCATTTGCCTCTACTCTGGGGAAACTAAATTTCTCCACAATATGTAGTTTTCAAATGCTGCGGCTAGTAACCTTTTTTTTCTTTCTAGTCATCACCCGTATGAAAGCATTCAATTCTTAGACATTAATAGCAATTTAATAGCGAATGCTTTTTACAGGTATAATAATCAAGAATCGTTATCAGGTCTTTAATATTTTCAAACAATTATAAACATCATTACTTTAAGCACTGGAAGAATTTTCTTGGATTATGTATGATAATCGTAAAATATCTTATGTATTTTTAAGTTAACTTTTATTTTCAAGTTAAATATGTCATACAAAAACAATTTTTAAATGCTCAATTGAGGTTAATTTTATTATTTTAGAAATTTCGTATTTTTAAATTTATAATACTTAAGGCTACAGTGGACAATAATTTTTTTTTTTTAATTTGTTACACACATGCTCCAAATTTTGAATGCCAGTATTTAAGTTATGACTATATAAAACCATATAAAAAATTTGGTGAGAAAAAAATGAGTAGTTTTTAAAAAATTTAAATTTTTTAAAAAAAATTTAACGATAATTTAAAAATTTCAAAATGTTCTATGCGAATTGATTTTTTTTTAAATTTCATACTTTTAACTGATTTAACTTCTTTAAGCAATTCTTTAAGAAATTTATGCATGTAAAGTAATGTTTTATATGATAATTTACAAAGTATGTGTAAACGCAAATTTTTATATGAAATTTTCAAGAATTTTAATGACTTTTATACATAAAAAACTTTAATTTCTTCTTTCACCCTATCACTATTACTACAATGCATCCAAGAAGTTATAATTACATATTAGAAGAATACTTTTGGAAAGTTTTGTTATAATTGGACAAAAATTGCAACGCATGGAACATTTTAAATTTTGGTTTCGAGGCCAATTTTTGATTTTGAGAAAACAGCTTTTTTTTTTAAAGGAAATTAACTTAGCTTTTTATGAAAAAATAAAGATATCAATATAAATTTGAAATATAAAAACACTAATATCATAGCAAATGTAATATAAGTGCAGAATATATACATATAAGTGCAATATTTATTGTAACAGTCACATTCGACATGTGATACACACAGTGATAAAAATTGAAAAGTAAGCTGGAACTTTCTAATAATATCAGAAGTAAATTAGCAGAATGTATTCCATTATTATTTTATCTCAACCGGATAATATATTATATATTTCATAAATCACAATAAGTAAAAATAAAGTATTTCAATAGGATTAAATTACAAAAATTCAAAACAGTTTCGAGGCAAATTTTTGATTTTATAAGAAAGTAACTGATTTTTTTAAAAAAAAATTAAAGATATATAAGTATAAATTTGAAAAACACTAATATCATATAAACATAAGATAGGTGCAGAATATATATATAAAAGATTCTGCAATATTTATTGTAACAGTCACATTAGTACGCGTGGTATATATAGTGATAAAAATTGAAAAATAAGCTAGAACTTTCTAATAATATCTATAAAGTAAATTAGTAGAATGTATTTCATCAACCAGATAATAAATTATATATTTCGTTAATCACAATGAGTAAAAATAAAGTATTTCAATACAATTAAATTATAAAAATGCAAAACAGTAATAAATTCAATTACACATAAAAAGAAAACTGTCGCTAATTCTGAAAAAAAAATTAAAAAGCACCGGCATTATAGGCTACATCTTTATTAGTAGAATTTCTTTTCCTTTTCTCTCTTTTCACAGAAATGTTTTGAGAAATGCGTCGTTTATCCTGTCTTTCAGCAATAGTCAAAGAAAAACTATCATTAAGGTTTGAGTCCTCTTTTGATTCAAGTGATTTCACGTAGCCCAAATTGTGCTTTTCGACGGCATCCGTAACTGCTATTTCTAGCCTCCTTTTGGACACAAATACCTCTTTTGGGCATTTTCGCCAAATGCAGCTATGCAGACTTTCATTACAATTCTGCGTCTTGCCTCCTACGCATCTTTCAAGAATGGTGTCTGAAGCTAAACGTTGGTAAACAGGCATAATTTTTTCAACTACTTGTTGTGACAAGCAAGTTCTCATGGAACTATGTGACCCTGGGGTTTCACCTTTGGCTATTGCTCTTTTATAAAAACACCATGATGATTCCCCTTCAGGACACTTACCATGCGTAGGCTTTTCGTCAGTTGACGAGCAATGCATCAGGCTGGCATATATAGCAGTTTTCATTTTTTGGGTATTAGGAACATTATCTTTTATAGCTTTTCTGTAGTAATTTTGCAACTTTGTTATATTTTTATCCGTAAGGCTTCCCTGCTTACGCCCACCAAGAGTCACCTTCTTCACCTTCCATTATTTTACTTTGTTGCGTAACGATGTGCCTAGCCTCTTTCGCAACATGATTCAAGCACTCTTCCTTTTCGATTTTTACCTCAGAACCATATACTTCATTTTCTGATAAATTTGAAAAGTTTTCGAGTCGCCATCACTCAGCATGGAAACGAATCTCATTTGGCAATCACTTATTGACCGTCTCCACATAATTAGTGCAGCATGCATCTCCATGACTCCAGACCTTCCATGGAAATTTTCGTCACACTCATCCATATGTCCTTTTGCCAAATGTGAAATTCCGCACTATCAGCTCCCATATCTCGACCAGTAATTATGCAATTATGACAGTATTTCGACAATACTTCAAAGTCAAGAACAAGTCCACTAAGGACATGGATGATTATTCCTAATCCTAGGTTAGATGTATGTCCTCACTTTTGCCATGTACCGTCATATGACACACTCACGTCAATGATTTCCTGATATTTTAGAGAAGAATCAACTTTTATGTGAGCTTCTCTAGCTGCTTGACGTGACATTCCGAGCATTTTTGCTTCACTTCTTTGTTTTTAACCGATAAGTTGTGCATGCATTTGGCAAATGTTTTTCTGTCCATTGTTGGCATGTTGAGCACAGATGAAAAAGTTTCTAAAGCAGCATGCCCTCTGCCTATGGATAGGAAGGCACTCACCAGCTTGCTGTTAATATCATGTGAATTTTTAGACTCCTCTTGGAAACTTCAATACACACTTCCATAGCTTTCATGGCATGACTCACATAAAAGTTCAATTTTTGTAGAATATCCCATGGATTGGTGTTGTTTTATAACAAGGGCACAGTTTGTACAATATTTGCAAGGAACTTTTTGCAATAGTTCAGAAAACACAGCTTTGTGGGTGAAAATATAACTTGCCTCAGGTTGGGAAGATGTACTTGGGTCAGATAATGGATCCCTCTGTAATATAAAACTGTTTTTTTCATTGACAGTTTCAGGAGATTTCTGCCATCGCTTCTTGCTGTTTTCAGACAACATCTACCTCCTTTTGGTAGGACGACCTTTTGGTTTTCTATATCTCTATGATATAAGATCCATACTAATAATTTTAAACAATAAATGCGATTTAAAAAGAGCTTTAGTTCTGAAAAGAACTTTTTATTTTGGTAAAATCAATATAAGGTTTGAGTAAAGTTGAACGAAAAATGCAAACCGAAGTTTGAACAAATGGTAAACAAATAATGTCAATTTAGGTCTCAGATACAGTTAAAGCAAAATGTTGCCAACCTGAACTTGATAAATTAACATATAAAAATAAAAATTAGTGAGGTTTTGTCTACAGTAAATAAAATTTTTCCTGTCAAAGTGCATGACAGCTACAATAGAAAATGTAAACAAAGGGGCGTGGTCATGGATGACTAATTCGAAACTACCCTATAACTCAGTAAAAAATGCATATAACCAAAAAAATTTTTTTGCGTTTGATAGAGAGGCTAATAAAATATTATAATCAGCAAAAAAATTTTTTTCGATATTTTGGACAAATTTCGACATTTTAACTGTCCACTGCAGCCTTAACACTTTGTCTTTTGCATAACTCAAGTCGTTTCCCGTGTTGTCTTCCGTCTTCAAGGACTTTGCACTCATTATAATCTAAAAAATATTGCTCAAGTAATGCTTACTACCATTTTGGAGGAAAATTACTTTCAAATGTAGCTCAAAAACAAAATTTTAAGAGAACAGGGATTTAGTAAATAAACTAAATCATAAAATGGCTTGTTTTCAGAGACAAATTTTTTTACGCGTTTCAAATTTTTCTTACATGTTCACTTTATGACTTGTTATCTGTGCATTATATAAGCTTTTGTCATTGTTCGGTACTTTTCTTCTATTTATTATTTGAGAAATTTAACAAGTTTAAAATTATGAATTAACATTCTCATTAGTTCTAGTATTCTGTAAAGAAAAGTTATAATTTTAGTATCTTATTTTAAATCTTACAATTTAAATGTAAGCGTACAAGTAATCAAATTTAGTAAAAAAACGTACGTGAAATATTTAGTAATTTTTTATTTAAAAAATGATATTTTTGAATGTATTTAAAATGTGGGTTTAATATATTTTTCAAAATGATATTAAGGCAATTTCTCTTTTCTTATGGGCATAGAATTTTCATAAAATAGCAATCAGTAATTACTATATCGAATTCTTACTACTAACTCTTTCGAATTTTGTTGATAAAGAAGCCAGTAAAAGAACAAAAAACACTATTACTGAAATTATCTAACTGCATTTACAATCATACACATTTAGAATTGACTGTTATTCTTTCTTTAACGATAGTAACTATAAAATTGGAAAAACATATTTAAAATCTAGTCAAAAAGAGAAGATAATATTTTATTATAAATACAAATTTTCAAATGTGGATAATTTAAATAACTTAATAATTCCTTACAGAATATTATAACAGAACTTTAAATTATTTCTAATTTTTTTATATTACCTCTAACTCGGTACGTATTGTGAAAACATATTTCACCAAAACAAATTATAATTTTTGTTCATGATGCTTGTATCATCTCTGTAAACTTTCGAAACTCAAATACATCTCAATATGCTAAGTAAACACGTGAAGTACTTTTAAGTAAGGCTTTCCTATACATATTATTAATAATGCCTTTATAAAATAATTTTGATATAAATTTCAATCAATATTTCATGTTTACTGAAATGTATGAATATGAAATAGCAGATATCGATATGGCGTAACACATAGTATAACTAACATCCTTGAAAGTTTTTTGTTAAATATATATTATTTCGATTATTAAAATACAGTACTACATAGGAGAAATATATGTATGATTACTGGCCTCACACACACACACAAGTCACAAAACTTTGAAGAAATTACACCATACAGTCTGAAAGAAGTGAGCTCGATACTTTGTATAAATAATAAATTTTACTAACTGTACCACTAACTCATTTGAGACACAATGAGGCTAATTGAGATTAATCCTTTCGTGTTAATGGGCTTTAACAACAGAAATGAATATTTTATATGATATCGTGTAGAGGTTAACTCCAAATATATATTACATCAGAATAAATTTAATTTTTTAATATATATAGAGAGAGCATTGATTTAAAATTTTAATTGAACAGTAACCAGTATTTCTGACTTAGTAATAAAAGCAACACCACCCCACGGAGGAAAAGTAAAGAAACCTCAAAGAATTAAAAAAAATAATGCATTTAAAAAAAATTCAAAATTACATAATATTTTCCGTTATTCTAATGTTTGATAAGTGCTTTTTCTTACAAATTTTTTTTTAATCTCAGTGTCAAGTTATTTTAATAGTAAATACAGTAAAGCACTCAAAGTCTTTTTTGGTAAATATATGATCTTTTAAAAATAATAATGATTCAATCTTAAAAATAGATCTGCACACTAATAAAAGATGTTTTTTATGTGATTTATAGCCCATTTGAGAGGAATTGTTTTCTAGATACAATGATGCGTCACAGCCGGAGTTTTATATATTTGTACAACATTTTATTCCAACCTATCAGTACCTATCATACAAATCAACTCATTCAAACGTTAAATCCAGTATTTGCACCGGAAAATATGCATATTTGGCGATTTAAATAAGGATATATATATGTAATGCAGATCTTTTTTTTATACATTGGGTACAAAATGTAGTTAAAATTGCCCACGGAGATGTTACAGCTTATTTTTAGTTTTATAGCAAGAAATATAGATTTTATCGGGGAACCTACTTCAACAATGTAATAGTTGTAGTGCTAGATACTATATCATCTAGTAAAATAAAATCGTTACAATTAAATTTTAATGAATTAATGCCAGTTTGATAGTTTAAAAACAATTACTTTAATATAAGTAAATTAAATATTTTACTTTAAATTAAACTTAACCAATTGTATTGTTTAAAACAATAAAAAATATGAATCATTTAATAATTTAATGAGTAATTAAAACTTTATATTTATGAGTATAATTAATATGCTCACAAAATAAACTAAAAAAAGCTTTATTAGGAATTATGAATTATTTCTTTTAGGAATTATTTGATAAAAAAACAAAAAATATAGACCCATTCACTATTTGATGAACAGCTATTTCTAGAAAACTGATATTGTTTTAAATGTGCACACAAAAACATTCAAAGCAGCTAGTACAAATACTTTCTAATAAAAAAAAATGTATATTAAAAAAAAATATCTTCAGATCTCTGAAGATTTTTTTTATAATATAACATTGCGTAATATCTGAACCATTTTTCTATATAGAAACGGTAACAAATATTTAGGAAAATAACCATTTTGTAAAAAACTTTTATGCATTTTAACATTAGCCAGATTTTGCCGATATGAAACATGAATGTATGCAATATTTTATGTATACAACAAGATGCATATTTTTTACAATATGACAACAAAAGGACAATATTTCAAGTTATCTATCTTATTGAAAAATGCAAATCTTTAACGAATGATACTAACGATATATCAAGGATGTTTTCGACGAAATACATGAAAATACAGGAATAATATGAAATATTTTAATCTTTAAAATGGCTATCTCTTATTTATGGTACACAATGATTTTCATCTACATCTAAGTGATGTATATATAGTTCGGGAAATTGAAATATTATGCTTAAAAAAATACTTCATAATTATGAAAAATACATTTATCATTATATATTAAAGCATTTATCATATTAATAAAAATTTAATAATTTTTTAAAATTTCCTCTATATTTTTTTACTTATGAAGCTAAATATAGCTTTACGAAACACAGTGTATAGTACACATACGCTCCCTGTTGTATAATATTTCAATTGACTATATATTTTGTGATAGTTCGCTATATATATATATATATATATTTATATATATATAAATGTAAATTGCAGTTGTAATTACAATATGTAAATTGTAATTTTGACAACTTAAACTAAAAATATTGAGAAACTATAACAATAGAACTGTAGTTCATTGATAAAACAAACTTTTCATGACTCCAGTTAATTTATCAAACACCGAAATTAAAAGAGAAACCCAATCACAGAGTAACCCTTGTTCCATCTCATGCAGGGATCTTGGAAAACTCAAAGGTGCTTTGTGTCTACCAAGGTACATTTAGATACGTTCTATTGAATTTAGACCTGGAAAATGAACTGAACATTCCATTCACTCCAAACCGAGATCTTCAAGATAATAATTAACGGGCATGAAGTACATGCATTGGAACTGCGCTCCATAATCCATTAGATTCACACTATTTATAGTTCTACATTAGATCACATGCTGGTCAGTGGGATTAATGGCAGGGATTCTTTTCTATAATCCTAATTCCACCTCTTTTGAAACTGCATTTTCAAATAATGGTGGATTGGTTGCATCTGATGGTTTATTCCCTTCAGTTAAGTAAGTGCCCTGAATCGCTTTCCAGTAGGAATCTGGAATCGTTATTAGATTTTGTTCTTGGATTCTTTTTCCTGCCGCATCAAAATTACCTGCAATGAGCTTAGGCATCGTAAAAGTAGAGTGAGGCACTACCTCATTCGAGCTGAAAGAGATCAAACAAGATTTCTCGGAGTTGATCTAACACGTGGTCGATCTTAAACATGTCTCACAGAGACATTCTTCAGATGTAAACGGATCCTGCAGTTGCTGTAGTAAACTATAAGACACAATGAGACGTTTAGCAAATACACGGTGGGTCTTCAGTGGTATTAGACTCGAACTAATGACAGGCCGGTCCCGATTCCGTTACCTTGGCCACTAGGCTACCGCGACCACCCTATAGGTAATCAAGGTCGCTGAGGCAAATGTGCTTTTGTATATTAAGAAGGACTACTCGAACCTACTCTTGTCCAGAATGCGTTATGTGTAGAACTTATGTACACTTGGTCAAAATATTGTGGTGCGGGTTAGACTATAGATTGGTTCAAATAGAACTGAATTCGATTCCTTCTTATCAAATTGAAATTGTGAGTGCTACTCTTTCCAACAACTGTCAATAAATCACCGAAGAGAATTATTCACAAGTCGTATGACACAAACTAAAGAATGAATGATTTTCTACAAGAAGAAACGAACAATGCAAAATTTTATTGAAGATGCCCATGCGTCTAAGTCTCTATATAATAACCCTCATGCGTCCATGATTATTACGAGACAATCTCTATATTCTACATGACATTGCTCATTGTCTTCTTACCCACATTGCAATCCACATATTGAGGTGGTGACATTTGGGGGGTTTGAAACACTAACGGCGTATTCACCTGTCGTAAGATCTTCTGACTTGCAACTATTCCCTAATTTATGAGAACCTCTGTGCTGTATCCGATTTACTGACGTGGCATGCGTGTTCTGAGCAGTAAGGGGGACGCACACCATCGCTATCATTAAAAAAAGACGCCTACATGGGACTAAACTTTGCTGGTGATTAAATTGATTTGTTTTAACGCAGTTTCACTTTTAGGCTACAAGTTTTCTATTTATGCTGTCCCTAAGTTATTAACAACCAACCTATGAATACGAGTATGTGTGTATTATGTGAGCGAGATAATGTATGTATTGCAATTATACATAGTTATCAATTTATGTGTTTTACGTCTTAACCCTAGAATGCCACCCATTCGTCTAGTAGACTACGTCTGTAACAAATAACCTTGTACTCTACCCCCAAAAGTAGGATATGTAATGTACTACTCAGTACCTTCATATGACCTTGGCTACTATAGATAAGAATATTTCTTTTTCTCAACATTATTTCCACATGTAGTATTTTTAGAACAATTGTAGTTTGAGAGACGAATGGGTAGCAGTGACGAGCGGAATTTAGAAGCTGTCTTAGTTTTTTTCCTGCGTTGTCGGGACAATGTCAAAACGTTTTCACGGAGCAAACTCTTTTGGGGCTATCCGTGGATTATTAAAAGAGTTGAGTGATGTTGTAAAAATTTTATTTCTGAAGATGAATCGGAAAGATGACAACTTTCTGAAGATTACAATGAATTTCACAGTTGTTGAGGGAACCAATTTATTGGAACTATTGGGGGGGGGGGAAACAAACGAGAAATTCCTTCTGAACTCTTAAAATTACGATCTCGAAGTGTAGGAAATTCTGTGTATTGTTTTGACTAAGCTAAAACACTTTTATCATATAAAACAAAGCAAAACACATGTTTTGTTCTTCTATCTACATTCCATGAAAACCACATACAAATGAAGAAAGTGAAAAACCGGAAATAATTGAATTTTACAATGCAACAAAAGGAACCTTAGACACATTAGATCAGATTTGTAACAACATGTCGTGCAGTAGAAAAATACGTCGATGGCCTATTTGCGTATTTTATGGCAGGATAAGCAACCGTCTAGTAAATGCACATGTTATATATGTACATAATATGGCTCGCAAATCTTAAAAAGCATTGTCTAGAATAAAGTTTGTCATAAAACTAAGTGAAGATCTTGCGCAATGGATGGAAAAACGTCTGTAGCAACCCTGATTCCGATCAACAAGGACAATTATTTGTAAACTCTTGAAACTGGAGCAGAACATTGAACCACTTGAGCAATCGGAAAATAAAAAAAAGGAAAATTTATGCTTTTTGCCCGTGTAAGTGCCCTAGAATGACACGCAATATTTGTTTATTATGTTCTAGAGTGTCATGTTTAAAGACTGCTTTAAAAATAAATAAATTTTGCTTTCTTGTTTACGTGATGACTGGATGCCATGAAACCATCGGCAGGTAGTATAATTTTTATGTTATTAACTATAAAGTATCATTTAAGCATGCCAAAACTCAGGTCGTCAGGGAGACGAATGGGTACCATTCACGTAGGTTTTTCAAAGGGTAGCTTTCTAGGGATAATATTGGCGCAGTTTAGCCAAAATTGGCTCTAGCGCCATTAAACCCTACAATCACTCACTCACTCTAGGGATAATATAGCATTTTTCATAGAGAATGCCCGCACATGTAGAAATTTATTTTACTAACAATAAAGTATATATCTAGCCAATCAAAAGTATATAAGAAGGAAAAATTAAAATGCACCACAAAATTAAATGCCCGTTGCAATGCATAAGAACTATCTATTTTAATTCGATGGGTCGGGTTAATTCCACTCAGAGATGCATGAATCAAACCAGAAACATCATGTATTGATGCCTTATTACTAAACATCGATTCTAAATATAAGGCCTACATAAGGAATAGAGAGAGATGCTTGTTTATACAAAATTCGAATAAGTATAGCAGAATTAATTAAAAATGTAATGTAATGTAGGTTTAATAATTTAATATGCATGTAAACAATACAATTAAAAATTACTTAGCCCCGTTTTCCCGCGTCTCTCCGATTTTTTCTTTTCTTTTTCTAAAAGCTTAAAATCTAGAAGAGTATCCTTTCTTCACATTAAAGCTAAAATCCGTCTAGACAAAACCTAATACCTTCTAGGATAATTAAGAAAAAGAATGTTTTCAAATTCAGTGACACAGAATTAAAGGATTCTTTTAGAAAATGCCTGTCATAGAATAACAACAGTATATCTCATGTGAAACTGAATAGGGTGTAATCCTACTAAGTAAATATATTTGCTTTCAACAACATTACAAAATTATTTTGACCAACAGTATAGTAAAAGAAGAAAGATTAGGGCATTTTTATGTATTTTTCGAGAAATAAATGACCGCAGTTTGAAACGGAAAATGTAGTAACTAGATATAATGGCTTGTTTTCTAGTCTTGCGTTTATAAAAAAATAATTTATAAGAAAATATTTATATTATTTACAATTCATATAGAAATTCCATTTCAGATTTCTGAAAATTTGATTGAAATATATATATATATGTTTGTGTGTGTGTTAATTTAATCTCTGCACAAACTTTTTAGTTTTGTATAAATCTTATAGTTTCACAGCAAAATGAGTTTTCATAATGTTTATTGAAAGACAGTATAGTAAATGATTTATGTAGATGTTTTAAAATGACAATCAGAGTACATGAAGCATGATGTGTGTGTTTCAAGATATCCCATTTTTTTAAAATCTTAAAACGCAGGTATTGATCAGCGTGAAGCGAACAATCGTGTATGAAGCAGTGTGATAAATAACTCACTTTTCGCGCGAAAGTTGTTTCCAATAAGTTTTTATATTTATTATTTACTAGCTGATATACCTGTTCTTTGCATGGGTGAATTGAAAAATTAAGCAATACAGATTGTGTGTGTGATGGATGAATAAGTTTTTAATGAGTTAATTTTAAGTGAATTGCAAATGTAACAAAAAAAAAAGGCTTTTGCATATCTTAGCTGAACAAAAAACATATTTGTTAAATTTTAAATCTGTAGATTTAAAAGCTGATAAAATGGATTTTTTTTATTAATAACGCCCCATAACTCCCTTGTGGGTCGATTTTTGTAAACATCTACCTAAGCTGATATCTGCGTCAGAGAAAGTAACACATTGCAACAAATTTTGTGTAATGAAAGATTAAAATAGTGTAAATAATTTATATCTGGATGTGAAATACGTTAATATTACTATCTGTTGTACTTATTTTATGTTAAAATTATAATATTTGCAAGCAACGCCGTTCCTTACATTATAATGGCGATTCAATGGAAACATAGCGAAATGTTGGCGATAGAGCCAAGTTGGCATCATTTTTGGCACCCATGTTGGCAACTTGACCATGAATTGAACGGCTCAGAAGTTTATATGCTATAGTGTAACCTGGTGGGGAATTACAACAAAAAGGAGTGCACAAAATCATTTTCCAAAAATAATACATATATTCGCCAGTTTTCATAATGATTGTTTGCTAATAAAATCATAAAAAAACGTGCATTGAAATAAATTATCAATATTTTATTGTATTTATAGTTCACTATTTTGGTGATAATGGCTTACAAATAAAAGATAGACATATGCTGTCGCGAGATTTTTTTGTTTACGTGATTATATACGTATAGCTCTAACGGTTTTTACAGCGCACACCAGAATAGCTTGCAGATGGCAGAATTTTTTCCTTGATATTTATCGTTATATTTTGTACACTTCACACAATACCTTTATGAATTATAGCTTTTGTGTTATTATGATGTATAAGCTATATTATTGTAAAGGTTCATTAAAATCTATTCAGTTTTTTTTTATTTTATTATTATTTTTTTTTGTTAAAGAGTAACAAACATTCATACATCCAAATTTTCGCGTCTATAATATTACTAAGATATGTATCTATTAATTTTCATTCCTTTAAGAATACAGTACGAATGATGCAATAAAATTGAATAATATATTTCCCCTTTCAAGATTTTAAAAAATTAAGTTAAGTTAATTTTACTTACCCTGTCTGAAACTCCGAAATCTTTATATTCTCCTTATTGTGATAAATTTTGAAAAACACGATTAATAAACGGTCTTTGAGGCATCAGGAAATTACAGGTTCTTATAAAATCTGAAACAAAATTATAGTTTTTTTATAATTATGGTAGGAAACATCGCAATAATTCAGTATATTATTTTACTTTATGAAAAAAGGGATAATGTGTACTACCAAGAGCTGCAGACGTTTTAATCCTCTCAAAGAATGCAAGAGTTTTTAACTTTAAAACATATACTTTATCATTCCATACATAAAAGGAAAGAATCGCTTAAAAATCATGGTGATTCACTTTTTTGAAGGACATCTTTAATCTTAAACTCTTCGTGGAGCACATTTTCACTGTAGAAAATTTAATGAAATAATACATGGATTCCAATTGTATGATCATATAAATAAGTTGCACATTCAAAAAATTTAGAATTTTACTTTGTGTTAGAGGGGATGTAGTTTCAAAGCACCCCCTATTTTTTCGACGTTGGATGACGAGATCAAACGACTGCTACATATTTTAACAAATAAACCCTAGATACTAACTTTGATGATTATATAAAAAACTATATTATTTATTTACTTAACCGCATGAACACAGTAAAAAATGTATATATTGAAAACTTATAAATTATAAGCAATGTTTTGTTAAAGCTGCTAAATTATACAGTTCTGATAACAAATATATATATATATATATATATATATATATATGTTATCAGAACTGTATAATTGTGGCTTTACAATGGATCCGAAATCATTTTGGGATTCCCGGCAATGAGAGAGCTGGCCAAAAATCCAAGCAGGGAGCTGAGTCATCCCAACCGGAAGTCCCCTTGACTCTCAAAAGAGCAAATATCATTATTTCTTACTGCCGTGACTAAAAAAACCAAGAGCTTTGGTAAAAACCATGGGAAACCCTGACCGCTGTGGGTCCTATCCCGAGACACCTGAAGAGAGCAGAGCGTGTTGCCCAATTTCGCCTAATCACCGGGCAGGACTTTTTGGGAGTATACCTCCACTGGCTTAGCCTGGCTGCTGAAGAGGCCCGCCCACTCTGAGCTCATGCCAAAATGGATGGCGACCACCTGCTCCAATACCCAAGACTAGAAGAATACCCGACTGACGACGTCTTCAGTTAGAACAGCGATGCTCGGTGTCAAATGGTCAATAACTTAAGCCCAGGTGTTAGATAAATAAATAAATTTTATACATAGAAAATATGAATAAAATGCCTGATCATTAATATAATTTGAAATAAAAAAAATCATATAATGAAATGTGATAAGAAGAAAATACACTATAAACCTATACAATGCAAATCTTATCGAACAAAAATAAATGAAATACGTATAAAAAATGCATATAGCACGTAATAGGAAAATGAGCGCATACATATATTGACAATTTCTTTCTTTGATTTGATGGAATCTAAAATGAAAAGTTTTTAGAATTGCACATATGTTCAGCAAATAATCTGTATGCACGTGGTATTCATTGCACGTAAATTGTTTTTATACACGCGATTTTTACATTACATTGTTCTCTCAATTTTAAAATTAAAAAAATCTCCTCTCTATTATCGAACGTTTCTCAGCATTCAAAATATCTAAGAGAGGATCTCCGAATAGTTTATTCTAGCATCAAGGCGGAAGTAGAAAACTCCACTTTAGTAGGACAGTGTTTTTCTACGAAACCACAAATGAAAAAGATTGAAATGTGTAAATAATTTCGCGAATTTTTCCCTAGTTTTGTTCCTAAATATTTAGGAATTAAACTGTAAGCCTTAAAAAATTATTCCTATTATTTTTGAATTTTTTATACTTTTACAAGCTTTTTAAAAGACTTAAAATACATAGGTTCTTAATTTCAAAAGACATCATACTAGATCAACTCTAAACGTTTACTTTCTTAGTATTTTCAACTGTAAGTTTCATTTAGAGTTAAAATACTAGGGTTGGGGCAAAAGTCATGTCAACTATTTTTTTTCTTGAAGATACCAGTCCGGTTGGAAAATGTGAATACAGATAAAATAATAATACAGATGAAAGGACAAGGTTTTAACTACATGTTTGGACAATGAATATCACTGAATTATTGTAATACACTAATTTATTACGGTAGTTTACAGGGCAATATGGCCTTCACGGTGCAAAAGAATGATAACACAGAACACATAAAGTTGACTTGACAAACCTGTGCCTAAAGACCCTCATTGTAGTCCCCTACTGCTGTCACCATACGCTACCAACGATGTGGGAGGCAGCATTTGCCGCTCCATGTGTGAATCGGGTCACCTGTTGTCGCACTGGTTGACACTCGTCCTTGCTGAAACTTTCCTACCAATCGCGCTAATGTACGGTATGGTAGGGCTTTATTCCCAAGGGCTTCCACTAATTCACTTTGGCATTCAATCGCATTTCTTCCTAAGAAACGGCTATTTTGAAGTAAGCGCGCCGCTCAACACGGGGTACTTCATCTCACATGGCTTTCACCAAATGACTGATTTTACAGCCCTTGCTGCGCTACTACCAGCTATCACAGAGCTATCTGTTGTTCTTCATATACACTATGCCGACAGAACTTCCACACGACTCATATACGTTTGTGATCTATTCACATATCTACAAAAAAAGTTGCCATGAATTATGTCCCAACCCTCGTATATCCTACAGGCTAGTTTTCATTAAATTGTTTTTATTTATATGCATAGAAATAAAATATGAGCCTATGATGTGGGCTCACTATGACCAAGTGGATTGAGCATTCATTAACACCGACTACATAAGGCAACTCGAAGGCTATTGTCGATGGATCTCGTAAATTTGAGCCATGGTCAAAAGATTAGGGAAACATATGAACCGCGACCCACTTCTCCGAACGCTTACACCAAGGGTGTCACACTCAAAAGCTAACTTGGGGCATACAAATAAGATTCAACTTTAAGTAACCCTAAGAAAAAAATTAATATTTATAGACGCGTAAGTTTATTTTGAAATATTCATCATAATAAACATATATAAAATAACTAACAAATTAAATATTTGCGTCCTAACACTTATAATCTCTTCTCTCTGCTACTACCTTCTCCAT
The DNA here is from genome assembly GCA_019973975.1 of Trichonephila clavata. Lineage (NCBI taxonomy): Eukaryota > Metazoa > Arthropoda > Arachnida > Araneae > Nephilidae > Trichonephila > Trichonephila clavata. The sequence continues at coordinate 82,716 of BMAO01025199.1, forward strand.
TTCGGGAGGAATTTTTTTCGCAGTGATATCTTCAAAACTTAGCCAAGCTGAGCGCCGTTAATACTGTTTCTAATAGTAGAATTATTTCCTTTCATAACTGAAAATAACAGCTCTCACCTATAAGCACTAAGCATGGGGAAAATTTCTTATTTGCAAATTTCCGAGTATTTTCAAATGTGGCTGGTCAATATTTGTAAAATTCAGGCTCATCCCATTCAAGGAATTTTGCCCTCAAATTTGAGTTGTACTGAATTTCGATCACCTAAATTTGCATATGGCTGGGTAGTGAGTACGGCCATGTAATCCTAATCTGAATCCCATTGAACCAACTGTGGAAATTTGTGCTATCTTCAGAATCTTCATATTTCCTATATTTGTTGAGAGAATCAGACAAAATTTGTCTTCCAAAAAGTTAAAATATTCTAATCTTGTTTCAAATTCAGTTCTAAGACTTGAAATTGATTTCGTGTATTTTTGATGCGATGCAGTATAATCTAAATTGGATTTGTTCATGTTATACGTCGGGAATTTCGTTAAATATTCACATTTCATTTGTTTTCCCTAACGATTATACATTATTGCGTGCCAATATATTGGCTGGGCCATAAAAATGTTCGTTGCAGGCAGCGAGTTTCTCACCACTGGTCTACACTATGCTAATAGGTGAACCTTGAGCATTGAAATATTTAACTTGCATCAGCCTTTGTACACGGCGGACCTTCAGTGGCACTAGAACTCGAACTCATGGTACGTCAGCCTCGATTCTATGACCAGAGCCACTAGACTACCATGTCTATCAACCATCCACCAAAAGGTTAACTTACCCCATTGGAGCCACATGCCTGTTCCAAACTATACTAATATTATCATTGCTAACCTTTCATTCTATTATCGGTTGCTTCGAACATAACAAACAAGATTTCCCTTGGAACGCATTTTGATTCTTGATTTTCTTCAAATGCACAATATCATAGACTTCATCTAGCCCTGCTTGTTTTTCTGGATTTGCAAATGCATGTAGAAATGTACATTGTTTGAAAAATTTTGCATGTCTCCAGTTTTCAAAGCAGTAATGTTATTTTGTTATTAGAAGCATACCAGAATAAATTATATGCGCAATTCTTTCTTTGTATTTTATCTCATTTATGATGTAATAAACAAATTTTTGAAGGGTGTTTCACTGTAAAAGAGATAAATGTTAACCGAAACGTATTAAATCGTTTCAATTTTGTAGACATCCCGTGCTTATCTCGTAAACACCTTCATAAAAATCACATTTTAATATATTTTTTTAAACAGAGTTCTTGTATCTATTTGCGGAATATGATTGTTTTCTATTAAAACTGTTTGGGAATATTGATATAATTCCATCAGCCAACCACATAAATATATGTAATAATATCACTTCAGGAAACCCCCTATGCAAAGTATGGATAAATACATATTTCCATCGTCATTTCTTCATTATATCTCTCTTTAGATTATATTACGTCAAAATACTATTAACTATTTGCATTGCAGCTATTAAGTATTTCATTAGTTTAGAGTCTACGCCAAATATAACTATAATTTCTATCTACACATAGATATAAAAATAACCACAAAAAATAAGGTTTTAAAAAATGACACGGTACATTTGTTATCAAGAATATTCTCCATGTAGTCTTCAAGAACTAATTAACACATATGTGCTAAGAAACAACTGATCGTACTAAACATTTAATTAACATTTATGCGCTTGTTGATTTAGAGTATGTTCCATATTTCTGATTATATTATATATGTATATATTTATATACATATAAGTATATTTTTCAGTTTTTTAGTCTCTGATTTTTTTCCGATTACAAAAGGGAATATTTTCTTTCATAAAAGAAGATAATACCCCACAATGCAATCGATAATTAATTCAGTACAAATTATTCAAATAGTTTATTGAATGTTTTATACTATTAGAAAACTTAGCTGCCTTATAAATAATAAAATCTGTACTATATATGCACTTTTTATGGTATTTAAATAGAAAAATATTTGTATCAAATAGGTTTTGTTTATATATTCAATTCACTTAAAGCATTCTTGGTTGGAGAACCAAAATAATTCTATAAAATAGAATTGCTTATTTTGGGAATAGATGATTTTTTGTTACAGAATGAAAAAGAGTATTCTAACAATGTAAACTGAAAATAAGTTATTGAAGGAAACTGAAAATTCCTTTTCAGAAAGTAAAACTGTATAATTCTAGAAAAATCAAATTGAAATATTTCTAAAAAAAAACCTTTTGAGCAAATTACTTGTAACAAAAATTTGCGCAAAAAAGTTAGCTCTTCAAAAAGATTCCTGGAATGTATTGTTTTGAATTCTAAGTAAAAAGGAATTCTGAATTGCAGATTTTTAGCAGGGTAATATATTTTATAATAAAAATTGAAATATGAAATATTTTTCCAACACATACTTAAGATATATATTATGAATACCTTTTTTGAAAAACTCATTAAAATTAAGTGGAAGAGGATAAATTTTTTCATAAAGAATGACGATACTTGTATACGTACTTGTTGTTTGTTGAAACATAGTTGTTTACTTTTATGTATCTTAAAACTCATTTTCCTCGAAGAATCGTTCAAGAGGAAATAAACAACGTTTTAAGTAAAACAAAACTAACACCACAATATAATTTTTTTTATCAAAATCGCAGGATAATAGAATTATTAAATTCAGAAAAGCACACCATATGTATATTAAAATATTTCCGGAATTTCATTAAAAATGTATAAAGTACTTATACCTTGTTTTTATCTGAGTAAAATGTTTTATGAATATTTCATTACTTTTTAACCAATCTGAGTATTAATATTAATAATAAATCGGCAATTCATAAAATTTAAAATAAAATGGAAAATATACTTATGCCGCTATTGACTATTTTGTTAGATAATGCACAGCTCAAAAAATTAGAACACATAAATTTAACAAAATTACGCAAATATTTCTTTAATAACTAACAAAAACAAAACATCAACACTCTGAAATGTAGCAGAAAACACAAGAATAAATTTTCACATGCAAAGAAACGTTCCGGTGTCAAAAAAAAGGGGGGAAAAGATGCAAGTACAGAAAATATGATTTCGAAGAAGCTTTTGGTTTTCGCTGTTCGAAATTGTATTAAGAAAAGATTAATAGAAAATGTCACGACAACGTGATCTGCCGGAATCCATGGCTTAGCATATTATCGGAAGAATGGAATCCAGCCTGCGACACAAGGAACCGTAGAGGTGCTGTTGAAGAGGCAAAAATTGTCATTGCAAAATTTTGGAATCGATTCTAAGAAACAGGGTATGTTCGAACATCGTCAAGAACAAAGTCATCCACGGGTTACCACAGCAAATAGTGCCTGATATATTAGATTAACAGGTCATCGAGACAGAACATCAAATGGGACTCAGGTCCAAAGACAGAATCTTTTGTCATCAACATGAAGGGTCTTAAGACAACAACTCTGAAATATGCTTCATACGGTTGGTACGTATGCGCGTAGACCATTGATGAGTGTTTTGTTGACAGAAAGACTGCGTGTGGTATGATGAAAGTGATGTGTTTGTGGATGTAAAAAAGATTGCAGTCAAGGGCTGCTTAAGAACGAGTCACAATTCAGTATAGTAAGGGACACCTTACATTTTTTGGAATAACAAGAAAGGGGCATTCGAAATAACCCTATATTTTTTCAGGAATGATCACATTACAGATGAGGTGGATAATGGTCTGAGCTTAAAAGTTAATAGTGCAGTTTCGATGTACGACATTATTGAACTTTAGCTCAATAAGGATCTAGACAGATATCTTAACTGAATTATTCATAAGTTCCTCTCCATAGTCACTAATCACTTTCTTAATATTCCAACTTCTAGCTTCCTACACTGTTTACGTATACGTTTCACTGCTGATTTACTTCACTTCCAATCAAATCACAACTCCCTAACTCCCAAACTCACGAATAAAGAATATATATATTAAACCTAATTTGCATATCACGCTTTCCTCCTTTCGGAGAAGGTTGGTTGAAAAATGCTGGCCCAAAAGAATTCCCCAGGGGTTAATGGAAGGACGCGTATAGTTCCGTCCCAGGTTCAAGATGCTTTCCACTCCTAATTGTTTATGTGGACTCCTAATTGTATTATTCTCCCATGGACGCAGATTTTTGTGCTTTTTACTGATCCAAAGAAATAAATTTCATCTTGTATAACCTACTTAGGAAGATATTCCCACCTGACTCTATTCTCATTTTCACAATTAGTTGGATTGGAAAATATGAAAATATGGAACTATCTGCAATAGACTGATGTAATTTTGAATGTAATACCCGTTTTCGAAAAAAAAATTTGGAAATTTGAGCTATGATAAATATGTTCTTTCTGCTGAGTAGAGATCCGCCAAGAATGCGTTTTGCGGAAATCCATACTCATTAGGGGAATCCCAAAGAGAAGGAGGGAGGGGGCTGTCTGGGATAGTAGGGATGATATAGATAAAAAAATCCAGTTTTTTATTACTTAAATATAAAAATTTGTAATATGTTCTTTTTGGCTGAGTTAAGATCCGTTAAGAACCGTTTTGCGGAAATCCGCCCTCATAAGAGAAGAATGTGTCTGGGTTGACGGAGTTAGCTATAAATAAAATTCATTCCTATTTTTGATCCATTAGATCTGCAGACCTGAAATTTAGCTTCAACATGAAAACATGAAATTTGTGAAGCATAAGGTATCTGCTAAAAATAGAATTTGTGCAAATCGTCTTAGAAAAAGGGCATTCGGGTACGTAAAAGATAAATATTCTATTTTAAAAATTCAAGTTATGTTTTTTAACGAAGTAGAAAAGTCTATTGGAATATTTTTCAATACATCAGAAATTTAATCATAATACTTAATAAAAAATAACTTAAAACCAATATGTAGTCATACAATGAATCCAGAAGAGCAAGCGTGTAAGGGCTAGTGTATATACTCAATTATATTATAGATAATTCATCCAAGAAAATGCTAAACTGAACTTCACTTAGGTTTAACACACAAAGAGGCTAACATCTTTTAATCATCCATATAAAAGAGAATATTAGCTAAACCGTAGAATGTTTGGCATGCCTATGCCCATTAGGACCACTAAATGTTCAATAAACTGAAAAAAATACACATATCTGGTATTTCATTCACCTATTCCAATCAATCATTAATGAATTATCGAAAGTGTCTTCCTCTTTCAAGTATATTCAATCCCCTCTCTTATCTTAGCATCATTCATCATGTTTGTTTCCTGAAACTCTCTTTGCTCCCTCCCATTTTAGTAATAATCAATACTTTTTCTTTTTAAAAAAACTTTGATCCATTATTATCTACCCTGAAATCATCTCATATCATTGATAATCAATATACTATAGCGTTGTTTACTATAATCCCTAAAAGCACCCGATAAATTTTTATAGAGGTTATGGACAAACAAATGCATTTACTAATCACTTTTCAATATTACACCATTCATTAATAATAAACATTCTGAAGTGAATAATGATTAATGAACCTTTTTCTACTACTACTTTCTCTATACATTTTGGAACATTCAATATGCGTGGGAGTTGTTATTTTTACAAAACATTTCAATTTTAGTCATTCATAGAATTTGACATCTACAGCATATGCATATTATAAATATAACGGTTTAGATTTTAAATTAGCATAATCTATAGAAAAAAGATAGTTTTTTTGAGTAATATTACACCTAATCTAAAACATTTATTAAGTGCAAAAGATAACATGCACGATTGCTATTAAATTTTATACATTTTTATTCAAATTGAATTTGTTCCTCAAATTTCCGTTTGAGTATAACATGTATGGACCTTATGAGTACTTTTTAGGTTTTACAAGAGAAAAAACTGTTGGCTTTATTTTAACCCACTGCTTCTTAAACTTTCAATGTTTATTACCCAATTTCCAGTCATAATTTTTATCGCGCCTTAAACAGCAACTATGTATGGAACGCAATAATAATGTATTTAGACACTAAAGCTACAAAGCGACTTTAATTATAAAATGCACAAATTATCAAAATAAGTATTATATTTTGTGTATGACAAGCGCATGGAAGTCACTTGTAATTACTAAACTTGTTTTTAATGTAGTATTGATAAATTAATTATCAAACACTTTTTGTCGTACTGATACATTTATAGGCATCTTATATCAATGTGAATATGTATTTTATTTTGTATTATGTTCGAATGTATTTTGTTTTGCTTCCTTTTAGTAAATTGATAATTATTTTAAATTTTTTACTTTCGATTTCTCGATATGCCCACCATTGCTACGAAAGGTTATTACGCCCCCAAGGGGGCGTGTCCCACAGTTTCAGAAACACTGCTTTAACCTCTTTAGCCTTTAGTTCGATACCATTGTTCCTGTAATGCCCTAAACAATTTTTCCCTTGATATATTTATTTCCATTATTTTGTTTAATTGTTGATTGTGAAACAAATTTAGTGATTATTAAATTTAGATAATTCTATGTAAAATATAGAAAATTAACATTCTTTTTGCAATTTTTAAGAAACCAGTAAAAAGAAAAATTTAGTAATTATAATATGACAACATGCAACATCGTTGAAAAATTCCTTGTAGATTTACCAGATTGTCTAGTAGATCTGTATTGTCTAGTGAATCTGCACGATATTGAAGCCTTAAAACTGCATTCTGCCGTAGGATATACTTTAACAATTTGAAAAAGGGTAAGGAAATAATTGTATATCATCATAAAATTCTTTAGAAAATCCGTTGCTGCCTCACATTCATGTAATAAAACGTTTAAATAATATAGTTGCTTATAGTCTATATTCGTCTAGTTTATAGTAAAATCTCATATTAGCACTTCAATTTTTATTTCTTATATATACATTCTGTTTTTCCGAATAAGATGTGTTAATGGACTTTTGAATGCCTTAGATAGTTAGGTTGTTGGTTTTTTATGTATTAAGTGACGGAAGAATCAATTAAGAAAAATAGAAAACTGAATAATTTGGGATTAGTTTATTCACAAACGCTTTATGATTGAAAGATAAACACTGTACCTTTACTAGATGCGTAAGAAAATTGTGAAGCAAAATCTATAAAAATTGAAAAGAAAATTGGGCAAGTACCTACATTTAAAAAAGGAGTAGGAAAAAAATTGAAATTAATTAAAGAATTGAAAATTTGATAAAAAATGAATTTATTTCAGAATTACACATAACCTTTCAAAATAAAAGATTATTTCCTGTAAGTAAAAAAAAATAGTTTGCCTTTAAAAATGTGCTTTGTTTTAAATTCAGCTCTAGTTCTTCAAGAAAATAAACAAAATTGATCAACATTTCTTGACTCCCGCTAGAGAATAATGCAATAAATTTTTTAATCAATTGAACAACTCCCCCCCCCTTTAATATAAAAAATGTATTTTTATAGGCTATTTCTTATTTTAAATTTAAACAGAAATGTTTTTCCTAACTTTAATAAATATAAGAAAGAATAAAACAGAAATTCCTGTTTGCTGCGGAAATAATGCATTACCAACTTTTGGGATTAAAAGAGTTTCTTAAGAATTGTTAAACTTTTGAATACATTTTCATAACTTTGCATAAAAAGTTTATTGATTCCTGGAACTTTATTTGTTTTTAAGTGCTAATTTATTTAAGGGCATGAATTACTTTTCATTTTTATATATAAAGAACTATCCCCATACTGATTCCTTATATCCATGGAAGGTATTGAAACTTCAAAAGATAAATGATAATAAATTTTGAAATGTATGATCTCTGTTGAAATTAAATGCTTAATTTTTCCCGTATAAAACAACGTTACCTTGAGGAAAAAATATTTAGAATATCAAAATTCAGCAATAAATCCAACCCAAAACTGTTAAAATGATTATTCATACTTTGCTTGTGTTCGTCAATTCCTTTTACGTCTAATCAACTAACTTCTTATTTTTCATACAAATTTTTCCCTGAGAATACAATTAAATAAAGGCTAAATAATAATTTAATTTTAATCAATATCTTTAGAAAAGGTTAAGTTTTTGCAAAAGTCTGATTTTATAGTTTAAGAAAAAACAAGGAAAAAAACATTATCCTCTTTAAAGTGAAAGAAAATAAATCTTTTCTTACATCAAATAATACAAATTAAAAGAACTCAAACCTTATAATTTTACTGTAACTTGTAAGTGCATATTATAATAATTCAAAACGAAAAAAAAATCTTTTTTTTCGCTTATTATTAGAAAAAAATGCTTATTTTTGAATTGCATTGCGATATATCGATTTATATACTTACGTTGAATACTTATATATTTGAAAGAAAAGATGTTTTTGATGATAACACATTCTAAAAAAATTGAATAATGCAAATAAAAAACCTTTTAAGTGATTTTTTTAACGATTATGCCTATCTTCGTTTCTCTACCTCTATATCTATTTATCTATCTGTATTTATACCAGTCCATCATTACCTATGTCTACCTATTTGTGTGTGTGTCTCACTCTCTCTGAATATATATATATATTATAACTACTCTTAATTTCTCCGGAGGATTTCGTTTTTCAGAGCCCCATTATATATGTATAGAAATTAGAACAGAAATAAATATGTAGGCACAAGTATATGTAAAATATAATAAAATATATCAATACAAATAAAACATCTAATAAAACAACAACAACAATGTATAATTTTACATTTTAGCCCAGTAACATTTAGCCCTTACTTTTAATGCAACTAAATTGAATGCTTTAATAAGTATAATTTCCTATACTGAAATGTACAAAGTTTCTGTGTCAGTGAATTATAATACAAGACATGGGCAAGACGAATCAACTGTATTGATTCGTTGTGTTCTCAGCTATTGGAAATCGACATCGAATGGGTGAATATTCGAATGAAATTATCTTTAAATATATTCATCGACTAACACAAGAACACCCCATCTCAATTATTCCAATGAGCTGCATATATATTGAATGTTGCTTTCTAGAAAATATAAGCTTATTCATATGATTAAACGCGATGTTGTCGTTTGCTACTTGAAGTTGTAATACCCATTTTTTTCTTATTCTGGTTAGTATCCATTTCTTCCATTTTAAAATGTAATAGTTATACAGTGAAATACACGTTTAACGCGAAAACGCTTAAGATTAATTATTGGCTAACACGAAATAATACAACGGTCCCGACAAACTTCTGCGTACTTCCTGCAATTTCCTTCCTTAAAACGAAAAGTTTTCTATTCTGGGAATGAACAATATACGGAAAACACCAGCCACGTAAGCGAGACTTAAAAGGGGTGTGAAACGATAGTGTGTTTTAACCACATGTTTCATTGAAAGGAGACTAACTTAGCTTTATAATTCCCTCATAATAGCCTGTGACACCAGCGAATTTTGTTTATCTAAGCTTCTTTCGCACTCCAGCTCTACAAACTGCACACAAAAACATTTCATCTCACATGAATTGGCATTGGAATTGACAAGTACACTGCACGGTAAATAAAAATCAGGGAATTTGGTTCGCATTTTCCTTTTTCGATTTGAGAAAGCATATAATATTATCTTTATATATTTATTATATAAGAGCAGAATAAAAAAGAACTTATAGAGGGAAGCAAACTACTATTTCGTTTTAAGTAAAGATAAAGCTTTTTAAGGCTATTGATCAAAAACAGAAGAAATCTTTTTTTAAAAACTTTATGAAGTATACTTATGAAGGCTTTCATACATTTCATTGATTTTTATTTAACAGAAGCCTATATATGTATCAATGCAAACAATGTACTCAAACTTAACTTCGTTAAATATATGCTGTTTTTTTAATATCCTTAACACAGAATTCTTTTAACAAGAAAAAATATTTCAGTCCCCATCTGTTTCATGTTAAACACATTTTCACTGTAAGTTCGCAATCTTAAATAACAGACAATGCAAGAACAATGTAAATCCACTATGTTTTGCGATTCCATGCACAGTTCTGAGTAACCAAATCCCAGTTGTCTTATACTTCTTCACATTTCTTAAGCAAATATTAAACTTTTTTAAAATCAAATATATCAAACTCTTTTCCTTATAAACATTTTCATTTCCATGATTTTTTAGGAAGTTCTAGATGACTCAAGTTATAAATAAAGTCACTACATCCTAATCGTTATTAAAAAGGGATAATTATCTAACACAATCATACTTAAACTTCTAAAACATATCAATTTTTAAGTAGAGGCCAATAGTGCTAAATTTCTTATCTTGCGCTATTTTGAACTGTTGAATTCTAGTATGAATACTGTGCTGAATGAGTAAACGTTTTTAAACATGAATGTACATATATCAAATGAGTGCTAATGAACTTGAGCAAAATGTGAGCAAAGCAAAATGAGGGCTTTTGGTGACGGACCTCATAATTTTGAACCTCGCTCAAGTAAAGAGGACGATACCTGAGTTGGTACATTCTTTCAAAACACGTCAGTATTTGAGCCTTTTAATGCAACTAAATTGAATGCTTTAATAAGTATAATTTCCTATACTGAAATGTACAAAGTTTCTGTGTCAGTGAATTATAATACAAGACATGGGCAAGACGAATCAACTGTATTGATTCGTTTGTTCTCAGCTATTGGAAATCGACATCAATGGGTGAATATTCGAATGAAATTATCTTTAAATATATTCATCGACTAACACAAGAACACCCCATCTCAATTATTCCAATGAGCTGCATATATATTGAATGTTGCTTTCTAGAAATATAAGCTTATTCATATGATTAAACGCGATGTTGTCGTTTGCTACTTGAAGTTGTAATACCCATTTTTCTTATTCTGGTTAGTATCCATTTCTTCCATTTTAAAATGTAATAGTTATACAGTGAAATACGCGTTTAACGCGAAAACGCTTAAGATTAATTATTGGCTAACACGAAATAATACAACGGTCCCGACAAACTTCTGCGTACTTCCTGCAATTTCCTTCCTTAAAACGAAAAGTTTTATATTCTGGGAAATGAACAATATACGGAAACACAGCCACGTAAGCGAGACTTAAAAGGGGTGTGAAACGATAGTGTGGTTTAACCACATGTTTCATTGAAAGGAGACTAACTTAGCTTTATAATTCCCTCATAATAGCCTGTGACACCAGCGAATTTTGTTTATCTAAGCTTCTTTCGCACTCCAGCTCTACAAACTGCACACAAAAACATTTCATCTCACACGAATTGGCATTGGAATTGACAAGTACACTGCACGGTAAATAAAAATCAGGGAATTTGGTTCGCATTTTCCTTTTTCGATTTGAGAAGAGTATATATTGTGCTCTTATATATATATATAAGAGCACAATAAAAAAGAACTTAGAGGGAAGCAAACTACTATTTCGTTTTAAGTAAAGATAAAGCTTTTTAAGGCTATTGATCAAAAACAGAAGAAATCTTTTTTTTAAACTTTATGAAGTATACTTATGAAGTCTTTCATACATTTCATTGATTTTTATTTAACAGAAGCCTATATATGTATCAATGCAACATGTACTCAAACTTAACTTTTAAATATATGCTGTTTTTTTTAATATCTTAACACATAATTCTTTTAACGCGAAAAAATATTTCAGTCCCCATCTGTTTCATGTTAAAACATTTTCACTGTAAGTTCGCAATCTTAAATAACAGACAATGCAAGAACAATGTAAATCCAGTATGTTTTGCGATTCCATGCACAGTTCTGAGTAACCCATATCCCAGTTGTCTATATACTTCTTCTTCACCTTTCTTAAGCAAATATTAAACCTTTTTAAAATCAAATATATCAAACTCTTTTCCTTATAACATTTTCATTTCCATGATTTTTTAGGAAGTTCTAGATGACTCAATTTAAATAAAGTCACTACATCTAATCGTTATAAAAGGGATAATTATCTAACACAATCATACTTAAACTTCTAAACATATCATTTTTTAAGTAGAGGCCAAAGTGTAATTTCTTTCTGCGCTATTTGAACTGTTGAATTCTAGTATGAATCTGTGCAGAATGAGTAAACTTTTTAAACATGAATTACATATATAAATGATGCTAATGAACTTGAGCAAAATGTGAGCAAAGCAAAATGAGGGCTTTTGGTGACGGACCTCATAATTTTGAACCTCGCTCAAGTAAAGAGGACGATACCTGAGCTGGTACATTCTTTCAAAACCACGCCAATTGGTGCTATTTGAGCTGTGTCATATTTAACTATCAACAGCCTCTCTACAAGGTGGGGCTTCAGTCGCACTAGAATTCAAGGTTCGGGCATGCCTGGCACGAGTTCACCCCACTTTCCTTTAGGCCATCATGGCCACACTAATATATATCAAATTTAACAATTAATACAATAAAATGCAATAAATGCTACAAAAATTATTCCCCAGGTTTGTGATTAACGATTTCAAATATTTATAATTAAAACCACACAATATTTTTTATGATTTGGATTTGTACATAAAATTAACTGGAAATTCACAAACATGTGCCAGTATAAATTCAGCATACTCTGAAAATGTCCCATTATTTGTGTGTGTGTGTCTGAAAGTATTGTACAATACAAGAAATTATGTATTCCTATCAAAACATATGGATGGCTTGTGAGATGCAAAGTTTCTTATATTCATCTAGAGTTGACATTCAATAAAATTCCTTTGCTCAGAACGATAGTTAAAACTGATTTTAGGGATAGTCTTATTTTTCTCCATGAATTAAAAAAGACGCGACTAAATAAAATTAAGAAAGTTTATTTATCGTTCATTTCTTCTCTTACAGAGCTAAGAACATTTAAACCTTACTAGTTATGCTCATGATCGATATCGACATAAATTAATTCTCGATAACTTAGCAAAACACTCAAGAGAAAACTAATAAGCAGGACTTTTACAAGAGCCAAAAATAAGTAATTAGTTCCTCCCTTCTTTTTGTGTAGGGTAATTATCTTCGTTTTACCTTTTAATCAAAGCATACATAAAATTCTGCAAGATTTCATCTTGCCAAAAACATTATTTTCAACTTCAACAGAAATTATTGGAGATACTTTTCATTATGTGAGAATATAGATGACAACCTAATTTTAAAAAGCGGAAAATATAAGACATCCTTTCTGTTTTAAGATTAATATGCATAGTTTTTGACAATAAAATATTTTAAATTATATTCTAAGATTGACGAGAACCATGTATAAGATCCAATTAGCTGCTTCTGCGAACTTTCAAATTTTCGACCATTTGCAGTTTTATTACTCTCTTTTTCTAGAAATTAGTAGAAAATCACTAATTACATGATCTGTGACGCAAATCTTTCCAGAAATTTCGACCCTGGTAATAAATAGACGATACTCGCCCAACAGTCAATCTGATTTAACCAGATAGTAAGCATTGTTTTGATTAGCGATTAGTAGACTTGCTTGAACTTAATCAGCTCGGCTGTGCTTGTGAATAATCATTTACAAACGTGTATTTTAGACACTGTTTATTGTGTCTGAGTGCTGTTGGAGTTTGTGAAATCCTTCTGTTATTTATTCTGTGAACTTTGCTGCTAAATCCTGTATTTGTAAGGATTGATTTACGCCAATAAATACACATCGCTCGCAAGAAAAAAAATAGTTATAATCCTAAGACAACTAATCATAGTAGAATAAAGTCTTAGCCACATTAGTACTAGAGCAAACTACTGGTCTTAGGAACCAGAATTGCAGGTTTAAACAAAGTTTTTCGGTCAGCTAACCTTCACCTGAATTTGCCAATACTCTGGGCCATATGGAAAGTAAGAAATTTCTAGAGAATTTTATTATTATTATAAATTAAACCATTATCTATTAATGTAAAACGATAATATTATAGTATATAATAATTACTAGAATATTTTAAAATCAAAGCTAAAACAATTAGATAATGAAAAACCACTTGTGTAGAGCTAAAACCATTTTCTCAGGCTATAGTAAAGTGAATAACAATAACGCATAACATTATTAAGTTTTGATAAAATAACATTAAAGTTATAAATATACACGTTTAAAAACATTAAGTTTTGTTTTAAAATTTGTAAAAAAATAAAAATTACCACAGCATGACAATAGTAAAAAAAATATATTTTAAATAACTTAGCCAGCCTTATGATTAAAAACCTAATAACATATTTTATATTTTAAATATATTTCATTTTGTTCTATTTTTTATTAAATTATTATATTTTTTTTTTTGCAGTTTTGTAAGACAAAAAAATCTTTTTGTTGATTTGCATCAGAAGTATTACTATTTATTTATAAGTACATTTTTTTGTTAAAATGAACAAAATACTGAATATCTTTTTTTTTTTAGTAGTTTTTCCGAGATTTCATTTTTTGTTACTTAAAATGAAGAAATGATCAGTAAAATGCTTACCTTGTCAATGGAGGGTGCACACATTGTTTCAAGTCAAAATCATGAATAAAAGTCCTTTTGTGATTTTATTTTTTAATTTCTACAGCACACATAACTATTCAATTACACGACACTAATTAATCTAAAAAATAGCATTTCTAATCATCTATTCAATTGTCTCGACCGCTAGTTTCTGAGTCAATTAGCCTTTTACAAAGTGGGATGCTTCCTTTAGGATGGGAGTTTGTGCTTTATTATTTAAGATTATGGTATTTGTATAATGTTCTTAGTTTTTAATTTTCAATTGACACAGTCAATAGATATTTTTAAGTCTAGTCTTTATTTTATTTTTATATCTACCATACATCCAACTGTTTTTTACACGGTGTTTTTTTGCACGATTTTGAAAATAACACACTACACGATTTTTTTTTTTATTTACACAAGTTTTTTTTTCTAAACGAATTCTAAAATGAAATTGGGTACTCGTGCTCTTTGGTGATATATATATATATTATTTATATATATATTATATATGATATTATGTGTGTGGTGTTGGGTTTGGGATAAAGAAGTTATTACTGGAGAAATCGAAGCTGAATTTCAACTATTAAAAGCTGATTTAATTCGCGAGTTCTTAAAATTTCCTACAGGTGTGGAGCAACATTTTATTACTCAAGATCCTGACATAAAACATACATGCCTTAAAATTTCAACGTAATCTTATGTAGCAGGATGTCATGAATAAAAAATCAACTTGAGAAACCAAATTGACAGTTGCTTAGAAGACTTCGTAGCAACAAATACAACCAAGTGAAATCGTTAATAAAAATTTTTTTAAAAAAAAACTCTTGATTTGTTTTTTTACATCTTCTAAACCAGCAGTTGTTTTAGCATCTCTGACACATCCTCTAATTATGATAGCATTTTCTTATCCAGTTCGTAATAAACGTGCAGGCTAGTTATTAGGTAGTAGAAATTATTATTTGTTAGTTTTATTCTTAATACTCTCTAATTTGAATTTTTATATTTTATATGTACTTATAGATGAGTGCTTCTCAAACTTTCAATATTTTCCACTCAATATTCAATCATAATTTTCATCGCGCGCCGGTAAAATAATAATGTTTAAATTCAATAATATTATACTTTGACGCTAAAGCTACAATACGATTTGTTGTTGTTGTTGTATCTAATGCCCCCTGTCTGACGGTGTCAGATCGAGGCCCACGAAATTCATCGTGGCAAGGGCTAGGTGTACACCGGTCGTTAGTTTCTAGCTGTGAGCCCCATGCAGGTGATAGTCCAATTTGGCTCAGTTCATACACGATAGATGGCGACACCACCCATCTCCACCTCCACAATTTAGGCATGGAACTGGAGGGGAGGCAAATATTCTCCAGCCCCTGCACCCTTGGTTGCTGCTACGACCACACACAAGATTTTCGGACCCACTAACCTAACGAGCACGTACTCCGTGTGTACTCGGAGGGTATTTGATGACATCGGTCATCGAACACCGGCCTTTTGGTCTGGCGTCCGATGCTCTAACCACTAGGATACCCACAGCCCTCAATACGACTTTAACCTCTTAATTGCCACTAGCGAAATGTCTCGCTCAGCCAATAAACTAATATCCGTAAAATTATTCTGAAGGCTTTGGAATGCAATACCATGACCTTGACAATATATATGTTTGTGAAGGATTTATTTATTTACTTCAGAGGATTTCCTTATTTATTAATCACCCCCCCCCCAATACACCACATACGTGCACCGTTATGGAAAACGATGGCATTGAGAAGCGAATCGTGTAAATTTTAATCGGCATTTGAGCGCTTAGTTATAAATCGTACATATTATGAAAATAATAGCTAAATTTTTCATATAATTTTATATACGACAAACTCATTGGGTCACCGGTAGTTATAAAACCTGTGCCTAACTTAGCCTTGTTGAATTAATTATCAAATATTTTATGCAGTACTGATACATTTACTGGTGTATTATATCAATGTAAATGTGTATTTTATTTTTATTTTAATTATATTTTGTTTGTTTACTTATAGTAAATTAATAATGTTTCATTTTCGACTTTTCAATATTCTCGTGCCCCCCCCCTAGAAGGGTTATCACGCCACCCCCAAAGGGCGGGGGGCGTTCCCTACAGCTTAAGAAACGCTGTTATAGAATGAATTTTCTCTGTACACTAATTATAATTTTGTTCGTAACAAAAATGAATTGTTTTTGTTTTATAAAATTGTAACATGAATTTTGTCTTAGATTTTTCATACGGTTTTTTGGTAAAATATGTTTAGAAATTTTTTATCTTATACGATTTTTTAAAAGTTGTGAAACATATCCCCAAATTTAGCACATGTTATTTGAATTTTTTACACGTTTTTCCCCCTCTATTTTCCACAAGGAACGTACCTACCGTGTGAAAAAACAGTTGGGTATTTTATTCTATATGTGTACAAGGAGCTATTCATTTATATTATCAAATATTTCATAAAAATAAAGCATATTTTTTTTAAAATCCACAATACACATCTAAAGGTTTCCACCTTACATTAATCACAATACTAAATGTTTCGCTTTTAGAATGTCTCTCATTTATGCATGGCCTCCCTCTTCATTTCAGAGAGTGAAGAACTCTCAACACTTATCATTTCCGATACATGAGCATAATTCCCTGAAGGACATATGTTGTTTGTATGTGAGTACTAAATGGCATTAATATCGACTTATTGTTGATTCTGAAGCACGCCCCCGTGCTTAGGGTATGTCTGCGTTTATTATGCTGCTTCATTAACGGAGTCTTGATGAAAGGACTATTCATTCCCAAGAGTTTAACGTAAATCTTAATTTTAGAGGGGAGGATATTGGCACAACTAATAAAGGAATGTCTTCGTGTGAACTAAATTTTAAATAATGTAATCATTTGAGGAAGTTTGCACGGCGCGTAAAAGACATTGTAAAACGGGTCATAATATGCTTATTTCTACACCATTTGCTTGATTTAATAAGACATTAAAGATAAATACAGAAACTTAGTCGAACTCTTGCTAAGATGTGAAATAAAGTGATTTTTAATCGATGTTTAACTGGTATAAAATTATTGAGCAATTAATATTGTGAGATTTTTCGTAGCTCAGTATATCTGTTAAATTTTTAAAAAAAATCTGCTTATATTATTACACAGGGTTAAATGTTTTCATACAATTCCTAATTATATATTTCCTTATTGTTATAATGTTCGTTATTATAATATTGCATACTTCCTTATTATATTATAAATTTCCTCATTGAATTATTATATACTACCTAACAAGATTATTATAGTTGTCTTTATTATTATAAATTTCCTTATTATGATGAAATAAATTTTCATATAGTTATTTAAAAATGCAAATAAAGGAAAAACCCATAAAAAGTGAAATAAAATTTTTTTTTTCGAAGTTGGTATATATCTTATTGAAACGAGAAAGGTAATTATAACTAAAAATTGCGATACTGCAAGAAAATCGTTTCAAAAATATGCATGAGACAAAAAAAATATGCACACAGAGAGAGAGCACACACAGAGAGAGAAATATTTATCTTTCTCTCCTTCATAATACAGTACTACCCCAAAATTACGAGATAGGGGGAAGAGGACTGAACCGCGTAGGACTAAATAGCGCAAGTTGGGGAACGATTGCTCATATAAATACATATAAATTGTCTTCATGTTCTTATTTGAGGCCGGGAATGAAAGAAATTAATACACACTTCGGAAAAAAAATGTTAAATAAAATCTAAGATAACACAAATGAAAAATCGCAAACTGGGGTTATTTTGATGTAAAAGGTTTCATAAAATTCAACTAAATAGTCTGCCGGGAAAAAATTTTTTTGTCCCGTGAAATTTACTCGCAGCATGCTAATAATTTTTGTTCTTTGTTTTCTTGAAAAACTACATTCATCGTTATCGTCTATATTTTTTAAAATTTGTAGCTTTTTTTAAAAATTTAACTAATTTTTTCAATCATGATTATATTTTAAGCATCTTGTACTTTTTGAAACATCATTCCGTTATAAATAATGTGTAAAAGATTTGAACTATTTAATTTTAATTTCAAAGAATTAAACCTATTTGAAAATTGTTTATATTTTCAGTTCTCGAGGCAAAATTAACACCTCTGAAACCCTTTACATTTCCACAGCACTATCCTGAAGGGCGAGTCTACTTTACATCCCACACTGATTGTTGAATCTATTTGAAGTAATATTGCTTATAAACAAACATTGACCACTCTGAGCAGATGGTGTTAATTTCGATGATTAAGTAGATGCGTTCGGTCTCAGCCTTATCCATGGTAAGATATAAATAATGCCTAAAACTGTATATGCTCAATACACTTTTGACACTGTTGCACAAGAAATATTAGAAGTCTCAAAATAACTTTAAAAAAATTAAATGCCACATACATCTAGCACCAAACGACAATTCGTATTCAATGACTTTCAATGACATTTCCCCTCCATCTGATACCAAAATCACGTCAGAAATAATTTCACATGAACTACTCGAAAACACACACAAATAAAAGTTCTAACAAACACACCACTCATTTATACATTGTTTTTGTAATTTTACTACCATCTGCATATTTGGGTCAAATTACTGCTATTTCATGCCTTTTGATACTTTAGTGCGTACAAATTTAAAGATATTTCATACCATTTAAATTAAATTTTGAAACTCGACTGTTTTCCTACTTTCACATTAAACAAAACTTGAATAGAATAAATAGAGTATCACGCGCGTTGAAAGCAATTAATCATTTACATATGTTTTAAAGCTTTCTCGAATCCTAACTCAATGGAGTTTTTCTGGACGTTTAATTCAGTTACAGTTGGTATTCGAAGCACATTTGATAGTTGTCCGCAAGCTAATTTATTATTTCGTCTTATTATCCCCAGTTTTGGAAAACAACTTTTACTAACCCTAATTTATGGTGGTTTAAAAATACTTCTTTGATGTCTTCTGGCCTTGGTATTCCCAAGGGACTAGATTTTAAAGCTTCAGTAGTTTTATTAATGGTTATTTTCAGAAGCAATTTTGCTGCAAAAGAAGTAGAAAACAATTTTCTTGTCAAATTAATAAATCATTTACTCCCTGCTCAGACAGAAATTGTAAAATACCAAGGAAATAGAAGGAAAAAAATTACATGTATAAAGTAATTGATTTTTTTTTTTTTACTTTCCCTTTATGTTCCTAATATTTAATCCATTCTACAATCTCAGGGATTTAAGAAAATTGATTCTAAGCTCATATTTATATGTTATAAATTGCATAATATATATGCCACTAGAAAAGCAATGGGGAGAAAAAATTGATTTTTAAATTATATATTATTTTTTTAAATTGTTACAAATTGTGTGTCTTAAAAATCATTTTAGGTAAGTCAAAGTTAGTTTATTAGAACAACCGAAAAAGAAATGCGCTTACTTTAAATCCTACGAAGTTTAACTCTAGCATGAACTTACCTGCATATGTATGACAGTTAAAACAGATTGTATTAAATTTAATAACATTTTAATGATCTACCACCTAATAAAATTGAAATTGTTGCACATAAGAGTAATTGTTCATCAATTAGGGTAAGCAAATTTGTTTTTTGTAATGTTTTGAATGTTTGTTAAAATTAATTCACTTAAAATGTGGCTTAAGGTACCCGACTATTTGCGACGCTTTTTTTTAAATGGATATATGGGGATTTTTTATGGTTTCTAGATTTTTTTTAGTACATTTTAAGAAAAATGTGCTAAAATTAAGAAGAGAAAAAGAAATTATTATTGCTATAATGGGAACAAAATGGTAAAAATTTACAAAACATAACATAAACGCGGCCCATTCTGAACCACAAGTTCATAAACAGATTTTCAATTTTTTAATTCTTATATAATGCTGTGTTATTCATTTTTGAAATAATGACTTTTAGGATAAGAGATATTTTATTTTTTACAAAAACTAGAGCACTTTATATCTTTGTTATTATTTGAAGTTGCTTAAAAAACAGTGATTATATTCGCATAAGGGACTGTAAATTTAGTGATAAATCAATGATTGATATAGCTGAACGTTAAGCATCTTTACTAGTATACAGAACACACACACACAATTTCAGTTAATTATTTTTAAATCTTTGAGCAATCGTTTGAGCATTTTCAAAAAAAACTCATCTCGAGTAAAGCGCATTTTAAAGTATGACATCGTGCTTAAAGTAATGATATCTGATTTTACTAAAACATTTATAGTTTTTTTGTAGTGAACGGAAAATTATAAACATGACATTTTTATAATTTTAATAAGATGGTTTATGAAATAAAATCATAAGAAAAATTGGCAATTTTTGGCAAAATTCAAAAGTTTAGCGTATTCGGATACCTTAATGCCGGGGTGGGCATTACGTCGATCGCGATCGACCGGTGGATCGCCAAGACATTTTGGGGTGACCGCCTAAAAATTTTACCTGTTAGTAATTATATACAGAAAATTCAAGGTTGGCTGACAGTACGCAGACTAAGTCTTCTGGCTACAACAACAAAAACTAACTTTAGATAAAAATATTTTATTTTTTTAATGTATTTTGAATTGTTTCATAATAAATGTATCGCTTGATATAATTATATTTTGGGCTATTATTATTAAGTTTGCATTTTACATTTTGCTTTTAACGCGGTTTTAAAAATGCCTTTTTTCTCAAAATTTTAGGAATGTGTAGGGGTAAGTACATATTCCGTTCTTGTTATTAATTTATAATTATCTTTTCCTTACCTCATCTCACCTACGACATTGAGCAGTAGCGTACACAAGGATTTTTAAAGGGAAGAGGGTCGAGGTTCTCGTATCATATCCCCATACGCAACCAAACACATTTTCTTTTGATTTTGTCGATTGTCGGGAACAAAAAACAACAAAAATTAAATTGTTGAATAAATAATTAACATTAATAAATAAAAAATTACTAATACGAAATAATTAATTGAATTTTACATACTATATACATGGGGCTATAATGAATTGAGGGGAAAATACAGGGTTACGAGGGAGGATCCACACCCGTGAACCCCTCCCCCCCTTGTGTGCGCCACTGACACTGGGTAGCCGCAACTCCTTGAAAGAAATAGAAGTAGCCCACACCCTGAAAAAGTCTGCCCACCCCTGCCTTCATGCATATTATATTTTAACACTAACATGATATTTTTTTACATTTTTTTAAAATTACCTTCAATTTAAAGTTCATTCTGAACTGCAACAATATCTTACTGCTATGGGGGAAAAGTACAAGGGGGGGGGCAAATTAAAATGGACTGGAGAATAGAGCTCCAAGTAACAAAAATTTAAAAAAAAACGCAAAGGAAAGGAGATAATTATCTAACATTCTTCTTACAGATGCTGAAAATGTCCGTCATTCAATTCTTGGCACTTGTAAGCCCCGATCCGTGAGTTGTGGAAGACAGATCGAAGCTGGACTACTGAAATTGCTGCAATCTTTTTAGTGTGAAATGTTTTGTTGCATTTCTTGAAGACTCTGAGGATTGTTGCAATACGCCTTAGACGTGTGGGTTGCCCCCAAAAAAGTAATCACACACTGACAGAACGAAGTGGTTTTGTAAAGCTGAGATCAGACTGACCTCTACAAACAACTTTGTCAGGGGTGAAGAATGTGTAAAATGGGATTCATGGTTCGTTGGAAAGTATGGGCAGTCGAACCATTCTGTTGAAAGCAACTATAGTTGTCACAAATAAGATTGACTCTGATCAACTCTCAGTGACACAGCCCGCAATAAGAACTGAGCCGGTTTCGATCCCTTGGTGTGCACGTCAAATTCATGCCCAATCATATCCACTCACGCGGGACATTTTTATTTGCCCTACCCTGTACAATTTAAAAATGAAAATATCGAATATATCGAATTAGTCTGTCTTTGTGGTGTGGGTATTGAGAATTCATCTTAAATAATAAAGTTATGTATATAAAGTAATAATATGACAAGAATCAATATATTTTTTTGATTTTCCAAATTATTGAGTAGTATGGTCACTACCGTACAATTAATCCTATTAATAAAAAATGCTTTTGTTTAATATTAAATATTGAATCTTTCGAAAAACTCGTCTTACTATAATTAATCTTAAAATTACTTGAAGGTTTTGTGGTTTTTATGTATATAATCGTATTCTTCAACTATAGTAAAATCGAAATCGCATTTAACTCTCAATTTTAGCATATATAAAGTAAAATTTCTGCCAGTGTTTAAGCGCATAAGACAAAAGTTTTTATTAAATACGTATTTTATGGCAGAAAGCATAAATTTATACATATGAATAAAATAATCACAGGTAGAAGGAAAGTGCAAAAAATTATTTTTAGTAACCGGAGTGAAAAAAAAATATCAGAAATTTTCTTTTGAATATTACTTTTGGGAAATGGAGAAATTTATTGGTAAATTCGAGGGAAAAAAATTAAATTTTTCATAATAAACATATATTTATTTTTTTAATGAGATGCAAATCTTTTCAATAACAAACTAGTTTTGTTTTAAATACTCCGGAAATTTTCAAAACTGGAAAAGGAGTTTTTCACGGGAGAAAAACTTGCTTAATGCAATTTATGCAATTTTTCCACCCAATATTGAAAACATAGACACCTTTTTTTAAATAGTAATTCCATTGAAACCCTTTTTTGTAGTAGTCATCATGTATCTAAACATAAACTACATGCAAAAATAAATTTTACAAAATTTTTTCAAAAACTTTTGTTAAAAAATGAAAGAAAATAGAACACAAAATGTCAGTTATAATTCAAATTTCCAAATGAAAAATCGAGATTTTAAAAATAAAAGGATTTTAAAACTAAAGCGTCAAAATAATTATAATAGCCTTATATTCAGAGTGATTTTATTTTACATTTATTTCAAAAAATTTTATTTTAAAAATATTTATTTTCCCTTTTAATTTTGAATCCTTTCCAGCGCAATTTCCTTAGAAACAAATTTTAATGGACTAGTAATTAATTCTACATATATTCAAGCAAATATGTAAGCATTATTTTTTCCTCAAAAATACAGATTCTATTATGATTAAGTAACCGTAGAGAGGAAAAAAGTGGTGAATTATCTAAATCTACTAACTCTTGTTGTTGAATGATACATTCTGATCTCTAAATGTCTTCAGTTCCTTTTAGATTTTGTATTTGAATGAACCAATAAAATAAAGGTTTATAGACGAATATTTTCAGTTATTAATATAATTTTTTTAATATGAGAAAAGATATTAAAGTACCTTTACAATATCACCTGTAAGTAGTAAAATATTTTTATACCACGATGTTAATCATATACTATATGGCAAACGTTTTGTACCATGGCAGATGATCTTGAAGTGCAGAGAAAACATTAAATGAACTAATTGAACTGCATATTTTCAATTGATGAACATAATACATTAGATTATGATTAAATTAAGAAAAAAAATATTGCAATTCTGTACTTAATAATTATTTTATCACTGCCATTCTTGATTAATATCTGCGGAAGAAAAACATTTTCAAACTTTTACTGAAATATTCCTTTTTTATATGTTTGTATGTTATTTCGTTTTTGAAAAAAAGAGCCATCTAAGAAAAAAACAATTATAATTTTAAAAAACAAAACACACCCTTTTATAGTTAATCGAACTAGTTATAACTTAATTTTTTACTCGCTAAATCTGGAAATGGGATCTAAAATTAGTCGCCAGGGGCGGGGTGGGATGGGATCTGAAAAGGAAAAATCTTTAATCCTTATGATCCCGATCATGACAATGGAACAAAATTATAAAATTATTCTATTGCCATCGGTCCTCGACAAGTGAGCAAAATTTCGAATTTATCTGACCTTTTTCAGGGGGTTAAAAAAGAGTTCAAAGGTTCCGTTACATACAAGTGAAGCTTTTAAAAGGGCGTTAAAAAGTATTATTCCAGTTAATAAAAACATTTTAATTCCTGTAAATAAAAAGAATATACAGTATAATGCGTGCAAGAACCATTGAATATCCGTTCAAGATAGATTTAGAATTAAGCAGAAAGAAAAATGTGTGAAGCTAAATATTATATTCTTCTCTTCAGAAATAGTTGTTAAGGCATTTAAAGCATTATATTTAATAGCAATAAGACTCTTTTTCAACAATCTTATTACCAATAGTGTTTAAAACAAACTGTATATATATTTTATTTATTATGTGTATATTTCTTTTCTTCTTTAAAAAAAAATGATATGGTATTATATTAGGTTTTAGAGAACATTTTTGATGGTCTCCTTACATGAAATAACTAAGAAGTTTATTTTTCACCAACGAGAGATTTAGGTAAAAGAGATGTATTTTAATTTATGCTTCACTCAAACCAAAATGTGCGTTTACGAATACAGCATTATTAATAAAATTCCGTGAAGGCATAAAATAAAAATAAATAGCTTACAATATGAGTTATCCTTCCAAAATTTTATAAAAAGTTATCCTGTTTATGAAAGATGAAGAGAGCTTATTTTAAAGTAGTTTATTTTTATGGATGAGAAATTCTTGTTTAAAAAGAGAAAATAAAAAACTCTTAAACTTTTAAAAACACGAATCTTTACTTCAAAAAGTATGTTTGGATAAAACCCTATAAGATAACCAACATTTTTTTCTTAATTTTTTTAGATTTTTGAAAAACAACTCCCTTCAAATCTGGGTAATAGTAATAAATATTTATTGCTAGTCATAAATTTTAAGTTTAAGGAAAAGTGCTTTTTTTTACCAAATTATTATCAAATAAAATTTACGAAAGAAATTTATTTTGCATGTAGATTATTCAACTGTTTTGGAGTACAAAAGAGTGCTTGAGAAGTTTTGAAATTTATAACATATTTTCGTTTTTTCTTCGAAATTATACAGAAATTGTGTATAAGCAAATTGGTTGAATTTCTGAGGAGTTAAAGAATAACAGATAGGTTGAATAATTATTTCAATTTTTACCGATTTCTTATTTAAACTGAATAAGAATGTTAAAAAATATAACTTCTATCAACAAAATTGTCAGTATTTTACTATCCAAAAGATCCACATTAAAAATAAAGGCAAAAAGATTATTTTTCAAAAATATATTATTCAAATATTAAAATATAAATTAAATAAATATGAATAAAAATGCTTAAGAGTTTTATATGAATTGAAACCTCTATTTTATTTTAAGAACTTTCCATTGTCAAACACGAATTCTTAATATATTTCAATGAAATATTAAGGAATACTTTTTTTTCTATGAAAAAACTGCATGGTCAAATAACTGAATCAAAGAAAATAAATTGTATACATTTTATTATATATTGACTGAATTACTCAAAACCACATGATGTTATAATTAAAAAGCACACATGTTGGGTATATTTATCCATTCATTTATTTTTTTTTATTTGATAAAATACCTATTTTTGAAATTGCTGCTGTTGAACTTTTAAAATAGGAATTCTTTGAAGGGAAAATTGGTATATATTAGAAGAAAAATGCAAGATTAAATGATTAAAATTTTCTTTTTTACACAGGTAAAAAAAAATGACACAAAACAATTTTCAAAAAAATTATCATGACTCTCTTAAAAACTGATAATACTCTTATATTTACACAAGAGGATTATGATTGTGTATGTGTCATGTATGTAATTAATCAAATTAATTAATTTAATTTAATTTGTTAGCTCTTAAAATAAAGTTTTCACCTAAAGGAACTAGTTGCCTTTTTACGGAATTTAAGAGATGTTTGGGTAAAGAGAGTCAGTCTGTACAGATGTTATATCCTATATTATTTTAGAGTAAAGGATTCCTAATGGAAGTTCTTGGTAATGCAAAGTAATAAATCAGTTGATAATAAAATTTTAAGAAAAAAGATTTGTCTTCTTACTAATACAAGAAAATCGCACCTAGGAAGTGCTTTGGGGAACATTTCCAAAATTATGAGAGGAAATTAGCTCAACTTCTGTATAAAGTAATTCTTATGAAATAATCAATAAAATAAATAAATATAGAGAGAAAACATTTTACTTTTCTTCCTCTAAAACTCATATAACCCCCTTTTTTCATCAACAGTATCTTTCCATTATTTTCCAATTTTAAAACTGGAGAACTCAATATTTAATGTTTTCTAAAACAATTCTTCAAAAGGTACAAAATAGTGATAATTTTCCACCGTGAAAAATTCTAGATACTCCTATAGAGTAAGAGAATGTATTCATGAAAATTACACGAAATCTTAAATTGGACCAATGCTGAGAAAGATTAGAATTTTAGAAGTTAATTAATTTAATTCATTGATTTGTTAACACCATACTTTATTTTCAAGAAATTCACAATAGTATCAAATTTATCCCTTTACACTGGCAGCTGCAAAAGCTATTAGGGATATCAAATTTTTTAATAAATGTATACGTCTAATATTGCATGCATTTTAATAATAGTATACGACTAAAATTGTATACATTTTAATAAATGTATACAATTTCAAGGTACTTTCTACAAACTTTCAGAGAATTAAATGTTTGATAAATCTTGAATGTGTAATATACCACTTATTAATAAAATATTTAGTTCATATTTCTTCTTGTTCAAAAAATTAATTACTCTCTCTCACACCACATTTTTTTGTACAGTCCAAATTATTTAAAAATAAATTAACAGAAATAATAAAAAGTCCAAATATTTTACTTTCTTCAGATGTTCTCCAAAGCATTTTAAATCATTTTAAAAAAGGCAGAAAACACCCAGAATTATTTTAATATATTTCATAAAACTAAATGAAAAGCAATGTAAGTGCTTTTTCTCAGAAAACTTCTCAAATATAAATATTACCAAAAGAATTTTTTTAGGAAAGAAATTGTTAAAAATTTGTTCTCTTTCAAAAAATAAGAAAATAAAACCTCTGATATTAAAAACATAACACATTGAAATATTGGAGATTAATAAATACATACATTTTTAAACTTCCACATTCCATGTCTTCCAAAAACTATTAGTCCATCATACTAGAATTAATAAAATTTAACGGGCACGTTTTTATTCCCATTATTTTTAAATTTTTTGTTTCACATGAACACAATTACTTAGGAAATGAATTTAAAACATAGTTTTACATATATATAGAAAATGCATGTTACCATTAACTTTAATAAAAATATTTTATTCGATTCAGTAAGTCCAGCTTATTCTTGCATTCTGTTTCAAAGTGTGTGTGTACGTGTGGACCTAGGTAAATATCACGAATTATGTGCAGGTACGTTCATACCCCCATCCAGTATACAATTTATAGCTCAACCCATTAATATCACAGACGGGAGTCTATTGATTCGTTGTGTTTTCAGCCTCTGGAAATTGAGATCGAATATACGAATAGGTGGCCTAAATTACCGTCAAATGCGCATCGCCTAACACGACAGGATCAGCTGATCCTGTTTACACTAGTGCATGGCGTTATTATTAAACCCTCCTGTAAATTAGGCAACAACATTCATACACTAAATGGATTTAATGAAATTCTTGATTCTGATCAATATCAGCTTTAATCAATCTGTTTAATCAAAATCAGATTCACCAAACTGGCGCGTGTAGGTTTATATAACACAATTACTACATTTCCTGCTTTGGAGTTTTCATAAAGTATTACTCTATATGAAATTATTATTATCTCACATAAAATTATTATCTTTGTTATTATTATCATCATATCTTTAAACTTGATTGTTTGGAAATAAGACAAATTGACATCATATCGCTAAAAATTTTTGGATGGAGCTTAGCTGGTGTTTCAAAGGAGAACCCAAGCATGTTTCTGCCAAAATAAAAACAAATATTTAAATTTATTTTTAATGTGATTCTGTTCTCTTAAAACTCATTGCTTAAGGTATCCTACTACCCTAAAACTATGAATTTTGTCAAAAATTGACAAATTTTTTTTATGATTTTATTGTATGGGCCATCGTATTAGCTTTATAAAAATACGAAGGTTATCAATTTCCTTTTATTAGAACAAAAACTACAAGTGTTTCAGTAAAAGCAGATGCCATTACTTTAAGCAAGATGTCATACTTTAAAACACGTTTTACTCGAAATGTTATTTTTTTAAATAATCAAATGGGGTCAGCGATTGCTAAGAAAGTTTTGAACACAATTAACTGAAATTTTTCTGGAAGTTCTGTATAATAGTAGAAGTGTTTTAACCTTCAGATTTATCAATCACCGTTTTATTACAAAATTTACAGTCTTTTTAAGCATGTTCATATAGTAACCGAGATAAAGTGCTCTAGTTTTTGTAAAAAGGAAATTATCTCTTATCCTGAAGGTCATTTCAAAACTGAATAATATAGCAACACATTAGATTAAAAAAAAATAATAATTTGTTCATAAACCTTTGGTGCAGAATGGGCCGCGTTTATGCTATTTTTTGTTAATTTTTACCTATTTTTTCCATTTTAGTACTAATTATTTCTTTTCCTCTTCTTAGTTTTAGCTCATTTTTTTTAAAATCCACTAAACAAATCTAAAAATAACAAAAAAATCCCCATATCTCTTTTTTTTTAAAAAAAAAAGTTGTCGCAACCAGTCGGATACCTTAAAGAAGAATTGGCGCGTGTATGTTCAATATCGCCAAATGGCGTTATATGCAGCCAATAGTGCAAAACCATTCCTGATCATAATTAGAATACGAATACCACATTTGGGGATATCTTTGAATTTCCCAATGTTTAAGAATAAGTTTACCGGCAGTCGACTCCCAATGGGGTATGTTTGTGGGATTTTTATTGATAAAAATTTCTGTTTTTGAACTAGAAGGCATTAACCTTCAAGTTTGGCAAGCATGTTTGTTTTGTTGAGTAGAAATCCGTCAAGAATGGGTTTTGCGCAATTTAACTCCAAATTGAGATAGGGCTACGGGCGTGTATAAGATAAAGATATACCGTTTTATAAATTTAAATGATCTTCTTAAATTCCTATTATTTGTTCACACTATATCCCTATATATATTTATATATCTTGTTCAAACTTTCAATCGTTAATAAAGTACTATTTATTCATCCACACACACAGTTAAGTTCAAATATATTTTTTTTAAAATTTTGTAGTGGATGGTACTTGATGTTAATACAGTTTTTCACAAATATTAATTCATTAATTAAATTTAATTAATTATGGTTTAAGAGATATATTTCAGTCAATATTTTTCCTCGTAATGGCAGAACCATAGGAACAACAGATTTTGTTAAATTTGTGATTAACATTTAACTTAACCTGAATAATCATATTCTAGTTAGACGTTAGCATTCCTTTCACACCCTGGTTTCAAGATAAATTCTTACCTATTGTGTTCAACTTTTATTTAAAAAAATGTAAATACAAATTTAATGTGTTTAAAAAGTTTTTAAGGTTAATTTAAAAGGTATTTTGCCGTTTAATATTGTAATTCTGTCATATGTATATACATATTTATATTAGTTACAATTATTTAATAAAAAGTAGTTAAAATAACATTTGTCTTTGTTTGCATAAGTAGGAATTGACTTAAAAAGTTTATGTATCTTAACTGTTTTAAATCAAGAGGTGAGAGCTATAAAAATGTTTTGATGTAGATAATAGTAAACTTTTTGCTAAGACTTAGATTACAATAACTTTTTAAAAAATGCGTACATTCATACAATATCATGAAATACCCAACAAATTGTGTAGGTAAACACTAGCTTGTGTTATAATATAATTATGAATACTATAAATGTACTGACAAGAATTTGATAATACATTATATGCATAAAAAATTAAATGCATATGGATTGAACATATCGATACCATATACAATTTCCATAGGTATACATTGAAAGTAGAAAAAGCTCATGTGAATATAAGTGTTTTTTGTTTTTTTTTTTGCAAACATCCTACATCTATGGAAGGCATTCAGCATTATTTAAACAAGTCTAGTATTTATATGAACTCCTCTCAAGTTTATTTTTAATACAAATATTTGCATTTAATTCCAATTTGCGCTTATCTATAAGGTGAATGAATGCGTTAGAGGTATAACAATAAATCTGCTCTTGACATTTGCTTTACTACATGTCTGAACTTCAAATTAGCTCCACATAAAGTCTGACTTTAACATTTTGATATTAAATAGTATTATATTTAAAATATATAAGCGCGTAAATGTTAAAGTTAATACGTATTCTTTGTTCAAAATTAACAATTGGAATCTTTGTAAATTTCATGTTTTATGCCAGTGGTTTTCAAATGATGTTCCATGGAACCCTAGGGGCTCCACAATGTGTACCCAGGGGCTCCACGAGTCACAATAAAAAATCGAGAATAAATAAATATGTATACAAAAGTGATTCACAAATTCTCTTTGAAGTTTGTATTGATACAACAAAGAAAAGCTCGTCTTATATTCTTTAAAACTGAAATTGTTTTATTTATATATAATAAACTTTAATTTCCAACACTTCTTAAACTTTTGTTATAATTTAATAAAATAATATAAGAATGTTTTATCTTTATATATATGATTCCTACTAAATTGTGGATATTCTATTGTTTACTGACTCGGGTTTCACGAAATAATTTTATTCTTGTTAGTTAGTACAATGTCTAGCAAAACTAAATAGTTTTCTAATGAAAAATGTATATTTTTTGCATTTGTGGAAAAAAGACGTATAATAGAGATGAAACAACTTATCAACATATCAACAAATTCGATGTTAAAATCTTATTTTAAGCATAAACAGCATCTAAGTTTTAGGTTGCAAATTCATGCAAAATGAAATTTCTCACACAGCTGTAAACATTTTAATGTCATTTAGAACATTGTGTTTATGTGAAATAATTTTTACAACAAAAGTGTCTGCAAAAACACAGTATGAAAACAGATTAAACTCAGAATGTATGCAATGCGATTGTATTTAACCTCAATATACCTAGGTTTCGTAAGTTTGTGTGAAAATAAGCAAGCACATGTCTTAGTTGCTACATATAATGCATGGGTAGGTGACACTCGGATCACAAATTAATATTATTAATAAATAACCTGTATTAAAACAATAAGATCAGAATTTTTTAATAATAAATGCGATATTTTTTCTCAATTGCCTATATATAAAGTACCTATAACATGCTGATCTGCTTTAAATATTATTTTGAGATATATTATTTGAAGTATGTGTATAGAATGGGGTTCTAAGGAAACACTTTCTTGTTCTAGGGGTTCGAAAGAACCTTGAAGTTCTAGGGGCTTCATGTATTGAAAAATTTTGAAGACCACTATGCTATGCTATTCATTTTAATGCGGCCATGTTATCATAGATTTGACATTTTAGAAATATATTCGTTGGTTTAAATTTTCGTTACAGGAAAAAGTGCTCTTTATAAAGTTTATAAAACATATATATATATATATATATATATGAGCTAACCCAATGTTCTTCAGGATTTTGAAGATCAGTTTGGTGAAAATCCCCGATCGAGTCAGTTAAAACTGACGTGAACAAGTTAATTTATATAAAATGAACAAGTTAAAACCGGAGCATTCAGTCAAGATATTTCTCTGCGTTAATGGAAAATTATAATTTTTACATATTAAAAAAATAGTGTGTTTATACTAAGTCACGTAAGTCCACTTCCAAGACGTGTTAAAGCATTGATTTATCTTCCCCGCAATAATGGCTTTCTGCAATAGGAATTTTTACTATTCAGTTTTTGATTTGTTTTAAGATTCCATTAATCTTCCTACGGGTCTAGGATGGCTGTTTTAATGTATTCGAATGTGTTATAGAATGGAATGATAGGATACATTATTGTAATTGCAAATTTAACTGCATTGGCAACTATTTTGTTGTTTTTGATTCGTACGTGAGAAATATCTAACAAAATAACAAATGGACATTTTGAAATTTTATAATATGATTATTTATTAAGTATAATTATTGATGAAAATGTTGAAGAATTTGAGCAAGGTAAATATTCTAGGTGTTCAAAGAATCTGTTTAATGTATCTAAATTTCAAGCTTAAACTGGAGAGCAATTTTTGATGCTTTATTGATATTATAAATCATAGAGATAACAACAGAACTTGCAGAGAAAAGCTGCATTGTATTAAGCAATTTGTGACGGTTCTATCCACGCTCTTTCAACTAACAATCCTCTTGGGGAATTTTTGGTCTTTAAAAATTTCATTATTTTAAAACTCCTCGAAGAAGAAAACGTGATTACATAAATTAAGACTGATACATATTATATAGGCTTTCTGGATAGAAAGAAAGATAGGATAGATTCCTAGCTGAGTAGTGATTTATCAAATCAAATATGAATCGCGGGTATTTAATTTTTGATAGCTGAATTATTTAGGGTGACGATCTGTCACTGGAAATTGAATCTAGATTAAACAGCTAATAAGTCAGAGATATTGCTTTCAGTAAGTGTATTAAGTACATGTCTTCTCATATCTCGTTAATTGTCTACATAGTTATTAATTGGGTGCATCTCTTAGTCTTGATCAATTGTATTTGAGTTGCGGTTAATATTGTGAATAAATTAGATTGTTAGAGATAAATTAAATATGGCTAGTCTTTCTTCCAATTCTCCCACACCTTTAGGCACGCTGGTGAGATCCTGACAAACTGATCTATCAAATGAAGGGGGCAACATTATTTATTTATTTTGAATTATCTGTGTAAATTTGAAAAAAAAGTCAATGAATTGTTATTAGAAAAAAACTGAAAACAATTTCCACATATTTTTAACAATATGGGATTAGAGTTTTTTAAGATAAATATATTTAAAAAATAGAACAGAAGACAGAAAATTAAAAGCATTTTGCAGTACTTGTCCCATTGTTTGATGGGACATATGAACAGCTTGGAACACTGACCATTGGTTACATTCTGGGTATTATGCAGGTCAGTCATTTATTATGGTGGAATTATTGCATTTCTTCTAAGCCCATTATCCAGCTTTAAATTAAAAAAGTAACCTCTTTCGCCGAGTTATTGGCAACAACATGGAAAAAGTTCCGTCTTGTTGGAAAACTATCCTGATAAAATCTTTGAGCTTCCATTGCAATATTATCAGGTCTATTATTGATTCCTGTATGCCTCAATCTCATCAGAAATCCACATGGCAAATAAGGTTTACTGATGTGAATGACATATATATTTATTATGTTTACTGGTACGTGTCCTGTAATGCCTTACCGCTTGAGTTAACTTCATTTACTGTTTATTGATTTATGATTGTTTAACTTCTCTATCTTCCCCTAGCAAACATGTCATGAGCTTAGGGAAAAAAAGATTGTTCAAAATATTGTTTGGAAAAGCATAAATAGTTCCAAAACTAAGACATAATGCAGAATGATACACAGTGTCAAAAGTACACAAGAATTATTCATCGAATAAGCATAGGGTTTGTACAAAGTAACACGAGTAGTCAGAAAACTATGATGTTTAAGGTAAGAGTTATAAAGTATATAAATATTTTTTTCATTATTTTTATGAAGCTATAAAATGTACTATCTAGAAGTTGGTTCTTCAAAAAAAAAAGCCTACAATTTTAGTTTCATCTATGCTAGATATTTTTGCATAGGGATGACTTCAAGTCCACTTTCATATATGTATGCATGCGTTATTTTCAAAAAACAAAACTCCTTTCATTTGTATAGTTTGTAATTACTCAAATGTTTCCTAAGGCTGCTCTTTTGCTACACTCATTTCTTCTTCTGTGCATGGAATTGGCAAGAGAATAAAATCTTTAACTGATCGTGAAAGATAACAAATGATCCTATTAATTTTGTAACAGTTTAATGAACATTTCCTTGATAATTTGAAGAACAATTTCTTTTTCTTTTTTGTTTCTTTAGAAAATATTTTACATAAGGTCAGTTCAGTTCTCACTTTAAAATACCTAAATCTGTATAATTTTTTTTTAAAAAAATGGAAAATCCTTTCCAAGTCATAGTTGTGAAAATTTATTTTTCAGGAATGTCACAACATTAAAAGCTTGCATGTACATGGTAACTAGAGTTTATTTAGAAACACTACTTTCTTATCTCTAACTCACCAAACAATATATATTTAAAAACCAAAGTGAGTTTTTAAAATCAGAGTAAGAATGATGGTACCAAGGTGAGAGTAAGAAAGCCCTTTCATCAATATTTTGGCTATGCAGGTTACCTACACCTACGATTTAATAATTTTTATATTTTAGCGTTAAAATTAAAATAAAGTTGAAAATCTGTTGAAACGGTCGAGGTTTTTTCCAATATTAAATCAACTTAATTGTATATTTTTTTTAAAAAAATATGTGAATACCTTATTTTTACTACTGTAGCCGTAATATATTTTGTGAGAAAAAAATTCAAACATACGGAATTTATAAAATTTTACAATAATTAAATGTCAAGAATAACTACATAAATCTTTTTATTTATCTTATACTTCAAACATATACTTTTCATAATAAAATTTCATTTCAGCAACATGTTTCATGCTGATGTACTAATGTATATACAACACATTCTTTTCTTCGTATTTTTTTACACGAATTTAAAATTAAACGGTACACGAATTTAACAATTATTTTTCCCACGAATTTTTTGTCTTTGCACGGTACTCAAAAAAATTGGGGGATTCATGCCCATTAGATGAGGATGATTTGTTCGTGTTCATTACAGCTTAGGATATTAAATAAGTCAATAATGACGAAGTTGAAGGTGCAGTTCACCCATTAAGGCTTAAAATTTTACTACAAGAAGGGGACATTTTCTTACTCATAATCTCTTGTGTAGCAGAATATTAACTATGGTATACTTAGTGAAACCAAAAAAAAACTTCGGCTAATAACAGATTTATAAAAAGAACAAACAAAAAAAACCTACTGAGAGGCCATTAACAGCGAATAAAATTATTTATTTGAATCAAAAGCCGACAGTTGTGCAAAACGTATCTGATACATCTACTGAGGATAGCATTTTTGATTCAGTTCGTTATAAACGTGCACGTTTGTTATCAAGTAGCGATGAGAAATTCTTAGCACAGTTTTATTCCTATTTTCAGTTTGAATTTTTATATGTTCTATGTACTGATAAAAGACTAAACTGTCATTGTACGAAAATTTAAAAATATTTTTTTTGTAATAAAAATGAATTATTTTTGTTTTATAAATGGATTTCATTCTCACTTTTCTTGTATGGTTTTATACGAAAATATTAAGAGATTTTTCATCTTAAACCTTTTTTTAATGTTGTGGAATATATTCTCCAATTTTTCCATATGTTGCATGCATTTCTCAAGCGATTTATTTTTGTTGCATTGTTTTCTAAGCAACGCATATACCGGGTAAAAATAAAAGAGCTGAGTGTACATACATATACATATTATTAAAATAAAGTTAAACATATTAAGATTTTAATATTATAATTAGCGAACCATCTGATGAATAATGATTCATGTAGTAAAATCCTCTTTACTAAATTACAAAATCATAGCAAACAAATTAAAAGAATATCTTACTTCAAAACTTAAAAAAAATATTGACAAAAACATTATAAATACATTTATACATTTAGACGAAGAAAAGTCTTGCAATTTTATTTAGTTTACTATCTAAGCTTCACGAAACGACTAAAAATCAAACTAGATAACTTCAAAGGATTTTAAATTCCATTATACTCTCCACATGTCATTAAATTATATTCTTTCAATACAAAACTGCGTTTGAATTTTTCAGTTGAATAATCAGATATCTGTGTGCTTAAATTTTCATTAAGAACAAAATAAAGCTGAGAAATTGGAATCAAACAAGGGTTATAATAAGCTTTAAATACGAAAAATTCTTTTCGAAACAGAAAGAAAAGGATTTGTATAATTCTGAGCAAATATAAAGCATTGATGGATGGATTATCTGATGATGTGTCACATACGGAAAATAAGTACTGATACACAGGCTTTAAAAGGGAAATTAAAAAATCTATTTATTTCTTACCCTTTGATGCAAGAAATATCTCTATAATTGAACTCAGTGGCGCAACAGCACATGAGGACCAAATCCTCTGTGCCCATATCAGTATACGTGACCTTGGATCCCCTGAGATGCACGAGCAGATGTTCCGATCAGGTGATCAAGCTGACGCGAAACCCTCAATGTTAAGTTCTGAAGCAAGCTTGGTATTCATTTATTGAAAAGCTGAGTCAACCTTTCCCTGCCCGAGGTTTGAACCTCAAGCCTGTGGTGTGGAAGCACGATGCTCTAACCCTCCCCATTGGGCTTCACTGCATCAATAGTTTTGTATAATGTATTAAATTGAAAAAATAATTGAAAAATAAATGTCAAAAATAGTTATCTCGAGATTACAAGACCAGAAAATATCAAATAAAATATTTTCAAAAAATCCTTAATTACAGATCCTGTTTATTTTACAGAACCAAGATTAATATATAAGATATTAAATAATCAACACTGACACCCACACATTATTTCACAGAAATGTTTTAAAAAAATCTAAGAAAACTTAATAATAATAATTGTAAGTGGTATTTTATGAAATTGCCTAATTTATGTATTCTAAAATGCTGTTTTTGGTTCAATTTAAGGAAAAAACTAAACATATTTTAAATTTTCAGAAACAGCTTTATTTGTGATTCCCTGTTATGGAACTTTAATTTTGAATAACTACTGTCAAGTATATTTAAAATATTGAGCTTGAAGAAGTACATCTTTATTGTTCAGACTTAAATCTATTTTAGAAAAATGGAAGCTTGAAGCATTTTTTGAAAATGATAAGAAAAAGATCAGAAAATATTTAAGAAAATAATATTACTTATTGACATTAAGGAAGTTTCTGGATAAATATTGTACTGGAAATATATGATAAATATATCATGATAGTAAAATTTTTAAATGTCAATATAATTGAATTTTATTAATATTAATCCTCAAAAATATTATAAGACATTAATTCCGACATCTATCTATCCATTCCATTAAAATATTTTTGCTCAGGAAACTAAATTTCACACAATATATATATATATATATATATATATATATATTTAAATTTTGTCATAAGGAATCCTTTTAAATAAACGCTTTAAAATGTGACAAAGGAGACGGATACTTAAACAGTATCAATTTAAATATTTGCTAAGAAATTTTGATTTTACAAGTGTATAAATAAAAAAAAAAGTTTTGAAACAGACTTTTCAAAAAAATTGCATCAATGAATTACTCACTTTAATTAACTCACTCAGGAGACGGATACTTAAACCTGTTTCAATTTAAATATTTGCTGAGAAATTTTGATTTTACAAGTGTATAGCATATATAAAATATTTTAAAATAGACTTTTCAAAAAGAT
This sequence comes from Trichonephila clavata, assembly GCA_019973975.1. Lineage (NCBI taxonomy): Eukaryota > Metazoa > Arthropoda > Arachnida > Araneae > Nephilidae > Trichonephila > Trichonephila clavata. The sequence goes on from BMAO01025199.1 coordinate 120,592, forward strand.
TGTATAACTCACTTTAATTAACTCACTCAGGAGACGGATACTTAAACCTGTTTCAATTTAAATATTTGCTGAGAAATTTTGATTTTACAAGGTATAGCATATATAAAATATTTTAAAATAGACTTTTCAAAAAGATTGTATCAACGAATTACTCACTTTACTTCGTTTCTTTAGGTCTATTTAATATCAAAAATAAAGTATTGTTATTATTCCAGATAAAATCTTTTGAATCATTCCTAACATTAGTAATACAAGATCAATTATACTTTTTTTACTACAAATAATGAAGAAACGAGAAAAATGTGCCCATACGTGACTCTAAATAATGTGTAAATACAATATTTTTTTTAAATTTTAAAATTCATTATTTTCAGAAAACACACATCATAAAATAATTGAAATTTGTTTTCATGCGATAAATTATAAATATATACACATAATATATAGCCTACATAATTTATCTCATTTAAATTTTTCGTTGTTTTCTCTTTTGTGCAGATAATTTTTATTCATTTTCTATTTCGTGAATTATATTAAAATTCAACTAAATTTGTACTAAACCTTTTGTACAGATAAAAAATGTACGTATATGCGATACTAAATAATGTGTAAATACAATATATTTTTTTAAATTTCAAAATTCATTACTTTCAGAAAACACGTATCATAAAATAATTATAATTTGTTTTCATGTGATAAATTATAAATATATACGCATAATATATACCCTACATAATTTACCTCATTTAAATTTGTCGTTGTTTTCTCTTTTGTGCAAAACATTTCTATTCGTTTTCTATTTCGCTAGTTATATTAAAATTCTACTAAATTCGTACTAAACATTTTGTACACATAAATTATATATGAAAAAATATATAATGCATTTAAACATACAAATGCTAAAATATAAAATGCAATTTCCATTACTAAATCTGAATATATATATATATATATATATATAAATTTTCCAAAAATTATTTAATCTAATAATTTAGAAATCTTAAGAACACATACCTGTGGAAATCAGATAATAATTCTAGGCGTTATTCTACTCATATCTTAATACATAGAAATACTTTTGAATTTACCAAACTATTTAAAAACGATACGTCTGATTACCCTTTGAAGCGAAGCGAATACAACATCTCGTGGAAAAAATTGTGTTTTATGTTAACCTTTACAAAAAAAGTTGCGTAGAAGAAATATGGATTGTGATGGATGTGATGTGGAAAATGTTTGCTCAATCATCTACGCAATTCTTTTTTCGATTCATCATATTCCTTCACTGAAATGTCTGCAGTCTAGTTTGAATAAAAAAAAATTAGCTATTGAGCTTCAGATTCAGTATTGAACAGAAATAACCTATTGTGAGCTTGCAAGCCTTTCAATTACATTACGCCAAGATTGAGTAAGCTTACGAAAAGTTTAGAAATTCTGATATCCGTTTTACACTCCATTGGAAATTAAAATGAATGTGACTTAGATGAAAGTGAAGTGTTCTATAGCAGGGATCATCAAGCTTTTAGCTGCGGTGTGCCAAACCAATCTACCAATATGATTTAGCGTGTCACATATTAGGATATTTTTGAATCCATTCGATTCCTGTAATAATGCAAGTAGAGTTAGAGGATAAAGGTCAATAAGAAATACTTACAGTTTTATTTTATATTAATTTTGCATCATTTAAAGATATTTCTTAGCATAAAAATACGACTATAGCCTCAAAAAAAATTTAAAAAATTAAATTTAATATATTATGTATTTTTAAACATATTTCTTAAAATAAGAAATATACAACATAAGTATAAGTAGTATCCTTCATTATAATTAAATAAAAAGATAAATAAAAATTTTAAATGGCAACTTGCAAGCACTAGCGCTTGCACCTCTCAACTTGTTACCGCAAAATCAGGGGTATAATTTGTAAATTTTCAAATTCATCCGATATTGAACATTCAATTGTTAAACAATTTCCTTGCAAATTCGAAATATATTTTTAATATGAGGAAAGATATTTTAACTAGATATGTAGAACCAAAATCAGGAACGTTGAAGTTCATGTAAAATTTTCCCTTTTCAAACAAATACATCTCTTCATCAATGACATTAAGCAGTTTAAAAATAACTGTAAAATTATCTTTAGAGTTATCTTATAGATTTTTTCGTAATTCCTTAAATGTCCCTAATTCTTAAGATGTTTGTCAAATGAGGCACATTAAAAATTTATCAACTTTTCTACCCACTCAAAAACGGATAATTTTTAGAGTAGTGCAGAGTCCCACTGGGAAATGTACCGCGTGCGCCCCGAATTAATATTTTATGAGCAAAAATATTTTGATTAAATACTTCATTTGTGTGACTATAATATATTACTAGAAACTTTTAAAAGAACCATAAATTTTTAATTCATAAGCGCATCAATGGCAATAAAAGAAAAAAAATTCTAACAGTCAGCTATTCATACAAGGGAAAAAGTTTTCTAACAAAAATGTTACTTTCAATCTCCTGCTTTATTAAACTGAATTATTTTTTAAAAAATAATGAATTTTATAGTTGTAACAATGATTGAGAAAAGGGGTTATTTTAAAGAAAATAAAGTTTATAACTTTCTTAGAGTTACATTCAATACCTTTCATTCATGAAATCAATGGGGGATGGGAAATAAAATAATATAAATTACATTAAAACAATTACGTCAGAAGAGTCTCAAAGGTTGTTGCCTGCTGATTAGTCAAATATTATTTTATAAAACAGTAACCATTTTTAGCAGAAAAAAATATTGCCCGTAAAAATATTTCAAATTCATCAATACATTTGTATTAGGAATTGTAATTATTGGAAATAATGAATACATTTTTTCAAATCCCTTAAAATTTATTTTTTACTTGCTGTTCTAAAATGTGATAAATATCAAGTTAAACTTTTTAATGCCAATTTTTAATGTATTCAAAAATTATTTATTTAAAATTATTTTTTTTCTCGAAACTAAAAATATAGTTTGAGACATTTGATCTTTGTAAGGAATCAGTTAACGAATGAAACGTATGCAAATATTATGCAATTTAAATTGATTGATATAAAATTAAAAGTTTAATTTAGCATGTATACCAAAAACATATACTATGTGAATTTTACAATACTTTAGTCACGCGGGGTACGTAGTCACCCATGGTTTACGAAATCTTTAGTTTTGAGAAAACTGTTTATTTGTTGCCAATGATCTTGTCAGTATCCTCCTATATGCCAGTCTTCATGCGAACTAAAATGTTTTGTTACATATATCCCTCTCTTTTTTAGAATTAAAAACGTTTTTTTTTATCTTAAAATTCTTGGGTTGACTGATTTCCCAGTGCGACCACTTTTGTTCCAAAATATTATCCATGAACAAACTACATTTCCCCCCTGTGAACAACTTAATGGTTCTGATAGCTGTGTGGTACGACCCATTATGGTTTATAAATGTAAAGGAACAGAATATAAAGAAAGAAACGGTATTCCGCGATATCTGTTAAATGAATTTGAAACTGATCAACCAAAGGAAGAACCTGGATAAAATAATGGGTATTAATAACGATAGTGAAAGTAAATTTAAGAAAAGTGATAAATATGAAACATTTGAGTAAAAATGAAAATTTTCTAATGCTACTTGAAAACTCCATCAAAAAAGATAATGAGTCATAAGAGTACCACAAGACTCACTACACCCTGTCAAAAAGACACAAACAAAAACTAATTCAATTTGCCCTTTGATACTTTTCAAGCATCAAAGGGCAATAAAAGGGAAATAACTTGAACTAAATGTGACAGTATTGCATGCAAATTTCATTCCTGTAATGTTAGCGAAAAGTATCTGCAATGAGTGTCCTTTATTAAAGTCACGCACATTTGAAAAATTTTCTTTCAGGCTGATTGGATTTTTTCTCAAATTATCTAAGAAAAACTGAATTTTTTTTGAAATAGGTATATACACTCACAAGAGCCAAAAAATTATGAACACCTCTACATTTTACAATGAACTCGCCTGGATGACGTGCAAGACACGTGATCAGGTGGAAGGGGTATTTAACTGCTGCTGGGGAGTCTGAAGAATCATTCTTTCACTTACTTTTGTGTGTGATGTAAAAGGTTGCGAATCTAAGCGACTTTGATAGAGGGCAGATTGTAATGGCTCAAAGGCTCGGAACAAGTATTTCCGAAACTGTACGACTCGTGGGTTGTTCGGGATCTACAGTTGTTAGTATTTATGCAAAGTGGATGAATGACGGTGAAACCAGCAGTAGACGACATGGTGTTGGACGTCCACACGCTATCAAAGAAAAAGGTCACCGGAGAATGTCTCGCATGGTGAAGCAAAACCGGAGCCAGACAGTGGCTCAGCTGACCGCCCAATACAATGCAGTGCCAAGTAGAATAGTATCGGAGCACATTGTTCAACGGACACTGTTGGATATGGGGCTATGCAGCAAACGTCCCACTCGTGTGTCTTTGCTGACCAAGCGTCATCGCCAACTGCACTGGGACCGGGAACATCGCGACTGGTCCATGGATCAGTGGGAGTGAGTTGCCGAGCCAGATGAATTACGGTTTGTCATTCATCACGCCGATGGCCGTGTCAGGATACGCCGTCTTCCAGGCGAACAGTTGCTCGCTCAATGTACAGTAGGTCATGCACAGGCCGGTGGTGGGGGTATTATGCTTTGGGGGACGTTCTTTTGGCCCTCTCTGGGACCCGTGGTTGTGGTAGAGCAGACCATGAATTCTACAGGGTATCTGAACATCATTGCGGACCAGTTGCACCCTTACATGGCCTCTGTTTTTTTCAGCGGGAAACGGAATGTTCCAACAGGGCAACGCCCCGTGTCACAATGCTAAAATTGTGTTGGAGTTTTTCCAGGAGCAGGATGCTGAATTCCAGTTAATGTCCTGGTCACCTAACTCACTGGATCTCAATCCAATAGAACACATTTGGGATATCATGGGACGGCAGCTCAGAGTTCACCAATTAGCAATATCTCGGATTTGCGTGACCGTTGCTTAGACATCTGGTACAATCTGTCTCCGGCCTTCTACCAAGGACTTGTGGCATCCATGCCAAGGCGGGTTGAAGCTGTGTTGCGCGCCAAAGGCGGGACTCGTTATTGACAGGTGATCATAATGTTTTGGCTCTTGAGTGTATGCTTTCACTTTATTAAGTTATTCACTAGAATTACGACTTTTTTGTTATACAATAAAAACTATTATAAGAAATAGATTGGGGTGACTCAGTCACTCCGCTTGCCAACTAACGTTACCGTCGAGTGCAGGCCTTCTTCCGGGTAAAGGAATACTTAATTATACTATTCTGAATAATATCGTTCGCTGTTTGGTGACATTCAGTTCTTGTATATGTGCGCTAAATTAGAAATTGACGAGACTAATAAAGGCAACGATAAATCAAATTTCTGAAAAGAATATTTAAAATTATTTTGACATTCACACAGCAGAAGAGAATATAACTAAAATTGTTATTTACAAGATCCAATATATAGAAATACATTAAATGCAATCGTAATTACCTGACTTTAATTTATTTATTTCGAATTTCTTTTAGGTGAGATACCCAAATGAATGAAATTTTTGTTCCAGAAGCGTTAGGATTTCTTTTATTGAATATATTGCTCACTTCAAAAAATAAAAATATTACTATCAGAAGTTTGTTTTTTCTGGAAGAAATATTGCTCGGGCTCTTTTTTTTTGTTATTTATCTTAATGAACTTGCACTTCCTTTCGTGTTTGAATTCATCGGTAAGCCCAATTTTTAATATTCCTGTAAATTTTCATTTCCAGTTTTTCTTGAATAGTTTATTTTGTGGAATTTAAACTAAAGAAGTAAACACAATTCAAATAAATAATTTAAATTAAGATCACAATAATTTTAATTAAGTGCATTTAGTTTAAAAATGTACTAAAAACTATTTGTAACACAAGAAATAAATGCAAAATTTAAGAAAAAATATATTTCAAGGTACTCTAAAAAGTCTTACTTGCTAGACAAAAAAAGGTAATACAATCCGAATCCGGTCGTGTTTTCAGTAATCTGGTATTATTGTTTAATTAGGAAAGGAATATCTCTGCGTATTTTCGTTTTACTGACATTTGGTTACGTCAAAATGTTTTTTTTTTTAAAATTCAGAATGCGTATTGGCAATTCTAATTTTATTTCAAATCTTAAAAATGCAGTGCTAAAATGCGAGATTACCATTAGCTTGGTGATTTCCCTTAAAAATATCGCATAGGATAAAGTATTTAAATCTTATCACTCAGATGCAAATATAACTTGAAAGTTACAGTTTTCATTCTCATCTATGATTGATTACTCTAACTTGACTGGCTGGACTAGCTTGATTGGGTGAACTGGGTGGACTGACTGGACTGATTGAATCTTGTGACTTCTTCATATGCGTAACTTCTATATATATGTATTCAATTAAATGCAGATTTTTTTTTTCAAAATCAGCACAGGAAAACAAATTAAGATTTTTGAAAATTTCGAATATTGTTATTATTCTTCAATTTAAAAAAGTAGCTGCATGAATTATTTTAAAAATATCCTCAAATTATCTTTTTTAATTAGAGAATCTTAAAAAAAATAAATAGTTGGATATTATTTTTACCAAAACCATCTTAAAACTTTCACTCTTGTTCGAAAATCTTAAAAAATAAGCAATTGGATAATATTTTTAAAAAAAAACATCTTAAAATTATATCTACAACTTTAAAATATTTGTTATCATTCGTGAATTAAAAAAATAAGTAACCTCATAAAATTTTTTACTTCACCTTTAAAATATCACCACATCTTTTAAATGTTATCCTACTTTAATTAAAAAATAAGCAACTGGATAAAATTTGTTAACCAGTTTCAAAATATTCGTTATCATTCGTTAATTTAAAAAATAAATTAAATAATATATATATTTTTAAACCATCTTCAAAATATATCTACATATGATTCAATGTTTTTAAGAAGTCAAAAAAAAATATTTTTATATCTAAAGATGCGGTATAAAGGTGTGAGTGGAATATCCATGTGAGAGTGTTCCGAATATGCAATGAGTTTTGCAGGTTATATAAGAGTTTTGAAGAAGAGGCGAGACTGTTTAGCATGCGAATCCAAAGAAGAAATAGTTCCAATGAGTCTGTATCTGTGAACAAGAGTTATTTCCAAGGTATTATTGAGTGAAGTGCTTTTCTAGAAGGAAAATTTACATATTTCTTTTGGAAAATGTAATATTTCTTGCGTGAAAAATATGTTTTATATGTTAAGAATTTTAATAAGATGATTTGGATTTAGAAAGTAACGAGTGAAAGAATTGTTTGTACATAACTCGAAATGTTTCCTTGGACATTGAAAACTTTTAGCATTGTACATAAATGATGGCTATTGGAAATTTTTAAGGAATTGCTTGTAACTAGTTAAATACTAGGGAAAACAATGATGTGATTAATTTGTTATAATACCTGAATTGATAGCACATATTGTAAAAACTGGTACCTATGTATGATAAAAAAAATGTAAAAGAAAACTTTTATGTAATCATATTTTGACTATATACTGCGTGTTTCTGAATTCGACCCAAAAATTCAGAGTGGTGTTAGCATGGAAAAGACAAAGCGTCATAAAACATGGAGACGAAAACCACGTTAGTCAATTAAAATTGCAAAAATAGTAGCTCTTCGATAGGACGACGGTGGCCACAGTAGCCTAGTGGTCAAGGTATCGGCTCATAGCAGGCATGTCATGATTTCTAGCCCAGTACCATTAAAGACCTGGCATGTAAGGGAGCGATGCACGTAAAATCTGCCGAGAGCTCGAACGTCCTCCCGTTGGTATGGTGTGGTATCTAGGAGAGGGGGTGCCAGCTCAGGTGACGTCCGAGTCACTTGACCATGGTTCTAAATTACGTGGTCCGTCGCAAAAAACCCTCGTGTAGCTAATCAGGGTGACGTTAATATTCACTAATTCCAAAGGACGATGAACTAAACGAGGGAAGTGGCCAAACGAAAGCGGGAATGTACATATTCTGCCCAAAAACCTCAATGGCGCAAAATCTACTGTTTTCCGGCAGTGTGTCCTATTGGAGTTGCTACAAGGAGTCTTGACCATTGCTCACCAGGTCGTGATGTTCATGATCGAAGCAGCTTCAGCACATTTTTCGATTGCGCTTTGTAACCACTTCCATCGCACATATACCGGGAGGTAGATTGAACTCGCCAGACCTGTTGCTTGGCTTCCACATTCCCTAGACCTTAAACATTTGGATACATTTTTCTGCAGCCACATGAAATCACTTGTGTCTGAGACGCCGATGGCTACAGTGGATGCCCTAACTTCACAGATCGACGCTGCTTCAGGTAATTTATTTGAAACCGCCCAACAATCCTGTTGTAGGCTATGATGTTAACTACATGCCCACAGCTTTGAACAATTCCTGTGACAATCGTTTTTGAATTTCTTACATCAAGCTCTAATGCATTGCTTGTATTGCAAACATGTTTTAAGTCTAATAACTGAGTTTCTTACTTCTTACTACCCTTTTCATTCAGCTCTACGTAAGACCCCTCCAGCTCGACCAACTGTTTTTGCGGACTACTCCGATTAAACGTGATTTGTGACCCATTTTTTATGGTAGTTTGTCGTCCCCATGCTACTATCACCCCTCTGAATTTGTTGTTCGAATTCGGCAACACCCTGTATAATATATTTAGAAACTTTTAAGGTATTGCAGTTTGTTGTCTGGTGGGGAAAAGCACTTAGTTCTTAAGAATCTTTTATTTAAGGATATTTTGAATGACATTAAAACGCTTTCACACAAATTGCTCTTTTAATAAATAATATTTAAAATTTAAAACATAACTGTAGCAAAATAATAAAAAGAAAAGAAATACTTTGATATTAATAAATTTACAAATATAAAACAAAAATAAAAAATTGCTGAAAGAAATCTTGTCTTCGAAAAATATCATGATGGGAGTGGGTGCAGCAATGCCTAGTCAATCCGGTTGCAGCAAATGAGTCCGAGTTAAAGAGAAAAAATTTCGATGTAAAAAGTTGAAATGAGTTGTTATGGAGTGGAGTTTCTGTGAATGGCTGATTAGAGAGGTCAGCTGTTGAAGCATTTAAGTGAGAACTCGACCAAACATTAATTAGAAAATGGAAAGAATTTGGGAATAAAAATAAAATATAAATAATATATTTAAAAGAGAACATATTTAGGAATTAAAAAGTAGGATCAATTAGGATTTATCTGGATTGTGGAAATAAAGATGAGTATATTTTTGGATGCTTCCTGATCTATTTATTGTTATCAATTTTATTATAGAAATTGGTAGCATTTCTCCTTATAGTTCGTCTAATAGTGAGTATTTTACTCGCTTCTCTGAGGCCTATATTCCTCATAAACCAGCGAGCATTAAAACTTTGCCTGACAATTGAATTTTTACCACATTCTAAATAATTAATATAGGTATTTGCTGCGTGTCCCCAAACATGGATGGCGTAGGTCAAGGTCGGTTTTAGAATAATTTATTATAGATAAGCATTTTGTTTCTATTACTTACTTTTGATTTTCTGGAAATTAATGGGTAGAGTTTATGCGTGGAGTCGTCCAGCAATGTTAGGTATCATGTGATCATGTATGAATTGTCAACATATGTCATTTGTATTTACCAGTTATCGCTGTGTTATTTGAATACATGTAAATTCAGTGTTGTTAGTGGTGGAAATGTCATTAATATAGATGCTGAAGAGTGTAGGAGAAAGAAGAGATCCTTGTGGGACACCATCAGAAATTGTTCTAGTATTTGAGTGGGTATTATTAATTTTGACAGAAAAAGTTCTACCTACAAGTACGACCGTAAGAATTGTTTCAAATAATTAATGGGATTAGCAGTTTGTATTGAGTTATGTTATAGATAAAAACAGTGTGCCAGTCAGGGATGAATGCTTTTTGTATGTCTAGAAATACTGCACCCTGATACATTTTCTTTTTGTGGCCAGATGGATGAGTAACTGGTGGATGATGGGAAAAAGTGGCTGAAAGCTGTGTGGCTCCAGAATTAAAATTTGATTTTGATTAAGATGGTCATTTAATCTATTAAGTTAGAATTTTTTCCTCCAGTTTACTGGGAACTGGTATTAGAGATATTAGCCAGTAATTTTCTTTCCCATAAGGTATTAAATTAGCAGCATTGTGAAAATCTTACTTTCGCACGATTCTAGGTATTAGAAGAGGTAATAGACTCATGGACAAAAATATTAGCACACCAAGAATTAATTGATTGATCGTAACGAAACTTGGCATGGCGGTACATGTCCGGGAGATATGCAAATGATTAGAAACGTAGCGTGATTGCGCATTGCATATAGTCAGTAGAGGACGTAGTTCTCCGTGGTGTATAAAATTGGTAACCAAAGCTTTTTTGAAAGTGCTGAATCATTTACAAAGGAAGAGTTGAGGTAGACATGCCATTACGTCGTTTTCGAAGACAATATTAGCAGTTATTGCAGTTTGAGAGGAGGAGAATCATCGGCATAATGGAAGCTGGGTGGTCAGCTAAGCGAGTAGCTCGCCACTCTGATTTTGTTGTGAGGATGTGTTGGGAGCAGTGGATCCGAGAGATGTCATTTAGACGAAGACTACGCTCAGGATGTCTCGATAGACCAGTAGTCGAGAAGACCACCACATTTTTAGAAATGCAAGCGGACAGTCAACTGCTTCATCGGCCACCATCGGCACAGGTAGCACCTTCACTAGAGGTCCCTGTGTCTCCTCGAACCATACGAAGGCGCCTGGTTGAAGGACATTTGTGATCACGGCACCCATTACGTGTGCTACCCTTGACGCCTACCCATCGATGCCTCCATTTGGAGTGGTGCCGCGCACGAGAAAACTAGACTTCAGCGAAATGGAATCAGGTCGTCTTTAGCGACGAATCGATATTCAATATCAGCAGTGATGACGATCGCGTTCGTGCGTGGAGACCACGGGGTGAAAGCCTAAACCCTCCCTCTGCTTTACAGCGGCCCACTGCTCCCACAGCTGGTGTGATGGTATGGGGTGACATTGATTACAATGCATGGTTACCCCTAGTATTGATTCGTGGCACTATGACAGCTCAGAGATATGTCCATGACATCCTGCAACCACATGTGTTGCCACTCATGCAACGGCTCCCAGGAGGCCTTTTTCAACAAGACAATGCTCGGCCTCACACGTCAAGGGTGTCACAAAACTGTGTCCACACAGTTACTACCCTGCCCGATTCCCAGATTTGTCTCCAATCGAGCATATCTGGGATGGCGAATTGGGCATCCCACGAGTTTGAAAGAACTAGAGGCAAGGTTACAGCAAATATGGAATGAAATGTCTCAAGACATCATACAGAACTTGTATGCCTCAATGTCTTATCGTTTCGCATCGTGCATTCGCGCTAGAGGGGTTTCAACAGGGTATTAAATCTTCCGTTCTTTTGGCTTTTCTCTGAAATGAAAGATCCTTTTTCTTTGATTTTCTAATTATTTACTTATATCAAAGTAGTCAAATGTATGTAAAATTTGTTTCATTTTGACGACTTCTTCTTGGTGCGCTAATTTTTTTTGTCCACGAATGTATGAAAACCAATGACACTTGCAAACTAAGATGTGAATAAGTTATTCATTGCCACAGATTTGAAAATTTCTAGGTAATTAAAATTCGTAGTTTATTTATGAATGCTTAAAGTTTTAAATAATGAACTTTATTGAACAAAATTCAAATATTTAGCACTTATTTTTAATTTTCTACTAGTGGTTTTACTTATTCTTTTTAATTTGATATTTATTGCATTGCATTGGATTTTCCTATTTTTCTTTCACCAGGACTTAAACTCGAATAATTGAAGGAAGGTATATATCAAAATTGCACTCTAAAGCAACGGAAGAGCTATTGGAGAAGGACAGTGGTCAAACGATGAAGACAACACCTGCGTCGGCACCTTATTCTCCTAACTGCTCCATCACACCAACATAAGTAATTGAAGCCACGACATATTTAATGTGCATCAGCTCCTATTCACGAAGGGTCTATAGAAGGGGCTGGAATTAAGTCGATCGTGATCGACAAGACATTTAGGGGGAAGGATTAGTAATTAGTAAGACAAAATTTTCCAAGACAGTATGCAGACTAAGACATCTGCTGACTGTAACTACGAGAACTAACTGGAGATGAAAATGTTTTATTTGTTGCAATTTGAATTGCTTGATGATAAACGCATAATTTGATATCCTTATTTTTGGGGATATTATTATGTTTGTGTCTTGCGTTTTGCTTTAGACATTTTTTCAAAATGTTAGGTTGTTTCATTCTAGTTAAGTTTCTAAGTATATATTCCGTCATTATTAAGTTACAATAAATATTGTACACCTTTTTCTTATGTCTCCATTATTACGCCATTGGGTAGCTGCAAGCCTTTGAAACAAATAGAACCATCCCATACTTTGGAAAAGTTTGACCCTCCCTGGTCTACAAGGACGCCCGGACTTTAACCCACAACTCGACAAAATAGACCGCGAGTTCGTGACCATGACCGTTAGATTACCATAGACAGGATTTTATTTCATTACCCACATTAAAACGTTAATTATAATGTTGAGAAACTTGATATGAATGACTAATAAAATAAAATTTACCGTAAATATCTCAAAAATAATGATTTAAAATGCCAGTTTTCTTCTTATTATTATTCGTCTCTCATTTATCAAAAATCTTTTCATTTTTAAATTTAGAATTTTCTTACTGAGTATTATTTTTATTTTTCAGTTTTAATTTCAGCAATAACTTTGTTCTAAAATTATTTTTTGCAACTAAATATTCCATGTGTATCTCAAATAGGATAAAATCAGTATTAAAAAATATATTTTCAGTATTAAAAATACAAATTTTTTGATAAAGTAATTATAATCCCCCCCCCCTTCATTTTAGCTCAGTATTAAATAAGTAGCAATAGATGAATTTATAAAAAAATTGAATATATACAGAATTTCATTTAAGTTGTTTATAAGCAGCACATTAAGTAGAATATATTTGAACATATGAACACCCAGACATAGCCTAGAACTATTCTGATGATAAATTTGAGTGGCTTCGTATATTCAAGTCCTCAAATGTAAGATAATTTGCATAATATTTTCGACCGAATGGCAGTATAAAGCATTATATATTTCTAAAGTATGGATGTCTTTAAAATAAATTTAGAGATAAATTTTGAAATTTATACATAAAATGACGAGATAAGAGTTAAAAATCTTACATTAATTGAAGAATGTGTTTTCAAAATTCAAAAATATGATAATAACAAATAAATATATCAACACTTTTACACACATTTATCAGACTGTTCATAATGGGAAGTATTAAACGCTTTAAATGCCTTTTCGAGATTCAGACTGTACCTAGAGGATATTTTCTAAGCAAGTTATTTGGATGTTTGTATTTCATCAGCATAAACTTCAGGATTGAACTAGAAAATAAATATTATAGTTGCGGAACAAAAACTTCGAAAAAAACTTGCAGTTTTAAAACATATTATTTTCTTCAATTTTTTTCTTCTTATTTACATTACATAAGTTTTTTTCTTAATAAGTACTAGAGTTATAAGAGTATTTTAATACTTTTATTTCCTAGATTTAAGAGTGATGTTTACGAACAATCAAAACAATACACGAAGAGCTGTTTTATTTAATTTTGTAAAATTCTAAATAAAACTTAATTTACGCCAGTGCTTCTCAAATTTTCAGTATTGGCGACCCAATTTTCAATCATAATTTTTGTCGCGCCCCCCCCCATATAATAATAGTGTACTGAATGCAATAATAATGGAGATTAACGCTACAGCTACAATACGATAATTATAAACCGTACAGAGTAAACTCAGAGTTGTGATAACTTTTACGTTTGTTTTTATTCACATCCCAATGGCAAATCAAAACTTTCACGTGATTTATCTCGGAAAGATAAAATAACGAATTTATCTTTATTTAAAATGTACTAAGGCTTTTTTTATGTGTTGTGCCTAATACTTATAATTTTTTTTTCACTTGCTGATAATAGTACAAGAAATTAAATTTGTTATGCATTTTTCTATCAAAGCAGTACTTGTTTTTTAATAAAATAATTGAACTTAGATTTTGCACATTTTTTGAAAGAGATTTCAATAAGCATCCATAAAAAGATGTAGTGTACTAATACCAGTCATGTTATCGTACAACGCATACCTAATTTATTATATATAGTTTGACGCACTTGTAAATCGAGTTTCATATATGTATGTTAAGTTTAGTAGGAGGAGTAGCATTTTAAAATCACTTCATAAGTTTCAAGTATTTCCTTTAAAAAATTAATTGGTTAGATTTTATGAAATTTTGAGCACAGATTTTTTTTCTTTATATATTCAAATAGGAGGCAATCAAGAATGTATGAAAATCTTCAAATTAAAAAAAATGTGTGTAAATCTTGTCAAATGGTCTCTTAATTTATTGAATTGTTTTTCACAACTGAAATGATTCACATTTATTTACTTAAACTCAAAGCAAAAATTTTATATCTAAATACATAAATTTCTAATTAAATAATATACATTTTCCCGTTGGATTAGAAAATAAGTATAGATTTAATTTAATTACTAACCATACCTTTCCAGTAATTATATCTTAAAACGTATTATTTAAAAATTCAAAAGAATACATTTCGTGCGATTTTGAATAGAACAGTTTTATTCAGTTCAAAAAGGATTCCGGGCTGATAAAAATCTGATTATTCAGTTGAATGACAAGGCTCTAGAGATATCGAAAACCTATAATTCAATTATTCGCTTATTCTAATAAAATCTGAAGCTTTATCAGGTTGTCTAGTTTGGCAATTCTGCAAAAGAATAAAGCCGTCAGAATAAAATGGAATGGTATTATTTATTTGAATAAACTTTGAAAATATCTTTTTGTTGAGCGTTTTTCATCCAAATCTAAAATCTTCCATTTAAAAAAAAAACTACTGAGATTTATGATATATTGGAATGAATTTTATAGAATCCTCTCTAGCGTTGGAATATTTATCCATACTTCAATACAATAAATTATGCTAACATCAACGATGTTTTTTTACAGGAATTGAAACAAATATATTATCATTCAAAAGAGAGACGTGCAAGTTGATTTATAAAACTCATTCACGAAACATACATTCAACTAATAAAATTTTCCTACGTGAAAAAGCGTATTTTTCAAAAAAGAAAATATGTAAGATCTTATTCGGAATTGAATAAGAATTGCTGTATGAGGACTGTAGATAATGCAAAATGCTATGTTGAATTACGATGCACTAAAACATTATTTATTACACCGGCATATTCCTACGAATAATAAATATCAAGCTCTTTTTATTTGGTGAATAAAAAAAAGCATTATCCTGCGCCGCTTTTAAGATGCATATCCATGTCTACACTGTAACTCCACATTAAAAAAATAGTTTAAACAATTAATTATTAATGTAACTACCCATATCATTTATTTCCACTCTTTCATATTCTGATATTTTTAAAGGTCAGAAATAAGAGATATTTAAATGACTTGAGAGTTCCTCCTTTAGTTCTGAGAACACTTTTTACTAAGTGCGTTTATTTTTTTACTTATAATATTAGAATGTTTTTCCAAATGGGCTGCCTTACGGCAACTTAGTCTTTACACAGACAAGGGAAATACCTAACATGAAAGAATATTCATCATGGCCCCATGTAGTGGCGTCTCTAACTACTAAATTTGGACGAATTAATTCTAATTCAAACTCTCGTCGGATATTAAATATTGACGGGTTTCAATTTTGTCGAGAGTACCAGAGTCAGACACATACTCAAGCACTACCTCTTTTTCCATGCCACATAATCATATGACATGCGTGCCTACGACTTTCGCATCTAGAAAACCTATCCACTCCAGCCGGGATCAAATCCACAACCTTGGTACAAAGCAGGCATGCTACCTCAATACCACCGAGCCGACTAATATTTGAAATACTATCGCATATTTTAACATGGTTTTCAATCGTTATTCTTTTATTAACAATCTCCTTTATCTGCATTAATTTTGCACGAATAAAAGCAAGGGAACATTTACCCATCAACAAAAGATCGAGCAAAATAAAATAAATAATATTATATGTTCGTTTTCCGAAGCAGAAAAATATTGGCGAGTAACTTTTCAATGTGAAGATAGAGTGTGGCTGACGTCACAGAGCATGCCGTTTTGCTTACGGCAACTCTTCACCCTCAGCTGCGTAAAAAATTGTCCTAAATGGTTGCTCCATATATGCTTGTAAGATAAGGCCTTTACAGCACAAGTACTCAAGTACCTGCTTTCTTCCAACAGTGATTTGACGCATGCGCATAACACAGTGTAAAGCCTTTTTGTTAACGCTTTATAAATTTCACGCCTGATAATATTTGCATACCGGGGGCTTAAAATAAAAATCTATTCTCTTAATGAGTAAACTCCAAAAAAACATTTACTAAGTTATTTTCAATTGCCAGAGATATTTAACAGCACATCAAAAAAATTCATTATCCTTCATTAATAAACACGGAAATATTCCACATAAATTTTATTAACTTATTTATTATTATTATTATTTTGTTTTTTAAATGCTAAGTCAATAAATTTTGATATCAATAAAGTCTAAAATTTTCAAAAAAGAAAAATGAGAGGAAATGAGATGAAAAAGAGAAAATTTGTAGGAACATATCTTTGATTATTGCTAGTTTTCATGTTTTTGTAGAAATAAGAAATTTATTCCTTAACACGGAACACAAATAATTTATTAATTCGAAGAAAAAAAAGATTTATGCCTTTCTGAAGTGTAAAATTGCTTTTGAAAATAACCCAAAACTTAACAAATAACTTTTTTAATAACAAATTTTCACAACTAATTCGCAAAGGACTAACAAAGCACTGAATCCAGAATGAAATATTTTAAAAACAGTAAAAATTAGAATTACGG
The DNA here is from genome assembly GCA_019973975.1 of Trichonephila clavata. Classification (NCBI taxonomy): domain Eukaryota; kingdom Metazoa; phylum Arthropoda; class Arachnida; order Araneae; family Nephilidae; genus Trichonephila; species Trichonephila clavata. The sequence goes on from BMAO01025199.1 coordinate 137,655, forward strand.
ATATTTCTTTTCGGGATCCATAATAATAAATCAAAAAAACAAAACTTGAACACTTCTGAGATACGTGCCGTGCTCAAAAATATAGTGAAATGCTAGGAAAATAGTTTTGCGTTCACAGTTCAAAATATTTTTAAATAAATTTGTATGATTAATTACCCCTTCATATTCCAAGATGAATAATTTTTACTTTAATTTTATTAAAAACGAGGGACTTTTCTGATTTCCAGTTTAAACGAGGCATGCTACTTTCCTTTAAGTCTAATTTTTTTTAGAATGGAATAAACCATTTCATTTTGAATGTAGTTCAGTATATTTTTGCTATTAATCATTGCTATCATTCCTTAACAAAAATTTTAAAATGTTTGTTTTGCTAAGGTTTTGTAAGGTTTATTTATGAATGAAAAGCGGAGTGAATTAATCTAGACTGTATTTAAAAATATCACCTTATATAAATTTCTTAAATAAATAATTATTTATATCCTACTTTTAGTTTACTCTCTCCCTATATATATATATATATATATATATATAGAGAGAGTAAACTATGTATATATATTTATATTTATTGCGCAAATTTCCAATCGTTAATAAAATACGTTCTTTCATCCATTCAAGTTTAAATACATTTTTTTTAACTTGTAGTGGATGGCATTTAATGTTAATATAGTTTTTTCAAATGTTAATTCAAAAATATAAAAATAAATAAATAGTAACAAACAAAAATTATAGCCCAACAGCCTATATAGAAAGGAAACTCGTTCGTTGTCTCACTGTAGAGCAGTGGATAGCGCGTTTGACGTGGATATCGTGACAAATCGTGACGTGACAAATATCGTGGATTCGAATCGCCCCAGGAATGGCTTAATTTCTGAGACTGTGATTTCCTTTTTGCTATACTATTTTATTAGAATTAAATTTAGTTAATAAATAAATAGTATATAAGAAACAAAAATAGTCCAACACCATATATAGAAAGGAAAATGGAAAATTGCAAGAAAAATCGCTTTCTATTTTGTCACTTAATATTGTGATCTAGATTTACGTACTTCGGGTATATTAAATTCCCTCATATATTTTTCTAACTCCAAAATTTCATGAAAATCCTATTAAATTTAGAACAGCGTTTCTCAAACTGTGGTCAAGCCCCCCCCCCTGGAGGGGGGCGTGAGCCTCTCGAAAATAAAAGAGTTTTAAAAAAATAACTGAAATGAAGTAAAACAAAATACTTTCTGACATAATAAAAAATACACATTTGCACTGACATAATTTAAGTATAACATCTGGCGATATTACGTCATAAAAAAAAGAGCTTCAATCTTTTATTCTATAACCAAATAATAAAACATTTTGTTGGAATTGCTGTAATCCCACGAAGATAGATTTTTTTTATTTTGTTTCTTTTTAAAGCTGAATGTGACTCTTTCTGAGATTCAGAATCAAAAATATGTTAGGAAGATAAAAAATTAATTACTGTTATTAATTTATTGAAATACTGTACATTAGCTGTAGGAAGAAAAGTAAGACTTAATTCATTTTTCACCTCTGATCAAGCAATAAAAGAACCTGCTGAAATAATGCACATTACTCATGATAGCGAAAGTTAATTTGTAAAAAGAGATTAGCTTGAAACGAAAGGAAACTTTTCAAATATTTCCTAAAGAACTTCAACTAAAATATGACGCCATACGTGACCACAAGACACACTGCGCATTATCAAAAAAATACAAGCAAGAAAAAGTTAAACATTCTATTTGTCGATCCTCAAAGGATAGTTAAACTACAATAACTGGTACAATATATTACAGTTTTACCTGCAAATAACATTCTTGTATTATTAGTGTGAACTGTCTGTGATTTGCGTCCTGCATTAAGGTCATGCACAAGTTCAGTTTTATAGGGGTTTTTTTTCAAATCATCAAAGAAAAATTTAAAAGTCCTTATAAGTTGGTAAGTATAATTTCTCTTAATTTATTTATTCACTAGAATTACGATTTTTATCGTATACACTAAAAATATTTATAAGAAAAGGATTGGGGTGACACACTGAGTCACCTCCTACGGTCATTACCGTTAGTATCGAGTGCGCGCCTGCTCCTGGATTAAGACATTTTGAAGTCTTCTCCCTTAAATGTTAAAAATAACACAAATATTCTACATCAGAATTTTATATTATTTTTCATTATTTAACAATTATTCTAAATGCTAATTCTGTGAGGCTTAAAATTACAATTCGTTTAAAATTATTTACAATATGACCATTCATTTAAAAAAGCATTTTATATTTGTGTATACATTACTGTGCACTTGGTTTTATATGATATAACAAATTTCATAGAGTGTCTTTGTTATCGCTGAGACAGTACCATGGACAAACATTTTTTTGCTGTTATAAAGATTATTCAAGAAAGCATATTTATCATTTCTTGAAAGAGATCTTCGAGGTAAAAAGTCTTTGAACGATTCGTGTTTAATGGTATTTTTTAAATACACTTTCTCGACAAATCAAACAATTACTGAACCATGCTTGTTTTTCACTACAAACTAGTCAATTTCGCAATCGTCTGGAAACAATCTATTTTCTTCGAATATTTTTCACTTGCATGATATGAAAGATAGTTGAAAATTAGTTCGACTCATAAAATGGTCGGTACTCCACTGCTGTTTATTATCACTAATCAGAAATAAAATATAAATTCGCACTCATACGACATCGAAATCAAAAAGCAAAATCGATATACTTGATTTTTTTAGAAACGATTTGACACCAATTTTTTTATAATAAAATAAATGAACTTCTCAGAGAAATAGATTATGACCGGGCCACTTAAAAAGGCCCGGTGGGCCGCAGGTTGAGCATCGCTAGACTAGATTATTTTCTAATGATATCTGTACTTTTAGAAATGGATGATGGAGGAAATAAATCTTTAATCAAATATCATTCTGTTCCAATTTTAAAATTAGAAACTAGAAAAATATAATAACTATCCTATTAGTAAATTACCTTAAAGTAACATATACATAATTTAATACGTACCTTGTTAATTTGTACGGTTTATAATTAAGATCGTATTGAACCTTTAGCGTCAAAGTGCATTATTATTGCATTCGATGCATTGTTTTTCTATAAGGGGGCGCGATAAAAATTATGATTGAAAATAGGGTCGCCAATATTAAAAGCACTGATTTAGAACTATAATGAGAGGTTTTAAAACTTATATTACATATTTGGGCAAGAAGTTACAAATATTGTTCAATCTATATTAGACAAAATTAATAACTCTATTATTGTTAAGAATAGTATGAACATTATAAAGTACATGCAAGGAAAAAAAATTATTTCTAATCATACCTTTTGCTTCTTTGAGTTAACACTTCAATTTTAACACGTCATTTAGCTCGCGTTTTATGACTAAGTGGCTTTGACTTCATTTTATACTTTTGGTTACAATTTTTTCATGTAAGTTTTTATCCTAGTTATTCCTATAGATTTTTTTCTTAATATTCTTCTCTATTGATACTTTCATATTATTTTATTGTCTGGTAATACATTCACTTGCGATAGAAATAGGCTTAACTTTTCAACATGTCTCTGTTTTTTCTATTATGTCGAAAATTTCTCCTCTACTGAGAAAATGGTACCATGAAGCAGATTAACCCTAAATCACTGATCTAATTCAGTGACATCTTTAGAAATTATAATAGGTATTCATATTAGTTCAAAGATTCTTTCTGTATCTTCAATTGTTATGTTCCCTGAGATCCAATTTTTTTTCTTTTCTGGCTTTTTAGGTAATGCAACTTTGTCACTCATTTTATTTTAGTATATATATATACACACTGGTGTGCAAAAATTAAGGACGAGACGGTTTTTTCAATATAACTTTGTACTAAAGCATTCCAAATCAACACATTTAATACCGTAAGATCTCCAATACGTAAGGACATGAGTAATGTAAGCAACACTTACTAAAAGAGAAATCAGAGGGATAAAAAGAAGCTTTATTGAAAAAGTAGCATGGAGCGCAATGCGACTGAAGGCCGAAACATACCTGTGATGGGTGTCCAGCAAGAAATATCCGGTCTTTAGTAGGGGATATGATCTCCCCTGACTGCTAGGCAGGTTTCACAGCGTCTGCCTATGCTGAGAATGAGGGTGTCAATGAGTTGTTGAGGCATTGCTGCCCATTCGTCTTGCAGCGCCAATCGAAGCTCCGGAATCGTTACTGGTGGTAAGGTACGAGCTGCCAAGCGTCTGCCTAGAAAATCCCATACATGCTCGATGGGATTGAGATCCGGAGATCGTGCCGGCCAATCCATACGTTCTATATCCTCACTCTCTAAGAGCTGTTCGGCAGCTACTGTGCGATGACATGGTGCATTGTCGTCCATGAAAAGGAACTGCGGACCCATAGCGCCTCTAAAAAGACGCACATATGGAAGAAGAATCTCGTTACAATAACGGGTTCCGTTGACTGAATCAGCGTCGAAGATGTGAAGGTCTGTACGACTACCAAGCATGATGCCTCCCAAACGAGAACACCGCCACCTCCATACCAGTTCCTTTCAATGATGTTCGAGGGATGATTGCGGCTTCCCCGTTCTCTCCAGATGAGTATGCGATGAGAATCGCTACTCAGACTGAATCTGCTCTCATCTGTAAAGAGTACTCGTCCCCATTCATTGTCTCTCCAATTCCGGTGTTCCCGGCACCACAGAGAACGCCTTCTCCGATGAGCAGGCGTTAGAGGTACACACCGTACAGGGCGTCGTGCAAGCAGACCACCACCGTTCAGTCTTCTGGCCACGGTAAAACGCGATATCGGTCGTCCAGTCGCCTGTGTCGTGTGTCTAGCGATTTCTCCCGCTGTCTGCCGCCTGTTTCTTCTAGCCTGTAAGGCAATATACCGGTCATCTACGGGTGTGGTTCCTCGTGGACGACCACTACTGAACCCCCGGATAGCTGTTCCTGTAGTTTGAAATTGTCTCCAAGGTCGTGAAACGTTGCTGTGAGCAATTCCGAACTCTGCAGCCATACTTGTCACACTGCGACCTTCCTTCAACTTCCCAATTATTCGACCTCGGGTAAAAGCATCCAGATGTCGTCTAACAGATTGATTATTCGCCATTTCTCGCTGATACAGCAACTCGGTGTGATTTTAACTGCTATACGGTGTGCACTTTCTTTGCCAGAAATACTAATCTTAAACCGACAACATGCTTTACTACTCAGACACACCCTTATTACGTCTACCTGCATATCTGCGCATGTGCTACCGTACATCACCTCACTTAATCTCCTGATTGGTCTTTCTGTCCGCTCTGCCTCTTCGTTCAGCTGATATACTAATTTTTCGACTTCGTCCTTAATTTTTTCACACCAGTGTATATATATATATATTTTAGACGAAGAAAATATTTAAAAAGCAGATCCAAAAAAATAGACTTATGGGCTGCGGCTTCAGTCTGATTTGCTGCGTTTTTGCTGATCATGAAGAACGTTAAAAAAAAATCTGTTGTGTATTCGCTTGCAATTGCATACAGTCGTATTCTAATATTACGAATTCTAGTACGGGAAAACGATATGTATGCAAATGAAGAATACTGCCAAATGGTTCTGTTTTATGGGCAGTGTAATCAAAATAAGAGATGTGGCAAGACTTTATGCTATTAAATTCCTCACTCAAAGACATCCATCTTATTGTACAATTGCCCGTGCTGTTCAACGCTTGTATAAAATTGGGAGTTGTCATAGACGTATACCCTTGTCTCGTGCCTTCACCATTATTTAAATTAATTTGGTCATTCTAATATAATAAAGCTCCTGATTCATGATTGGCGCATCATTCCACATTATGCAATAATTTGAACGGCAAATCCTCTATTATTTTGCTGCTATTTGTTAAAACAAGGTGTTTTAGTCTTTTCGGTACAAGTTGTATTTATTTAATTTAATCTTTATTGTTTGCCATACAGCAATACAAATTGTCAATCTATGATATTTACTACGATGTTTTTTATTACTATGATGTTTTTATTTTGCTCTTTCTGTAGATAGTGAATTACTGTTCTCTGAACTCAATTTATATATGACCTTCTTTTCGGAGCAACTCGGATGCTTCAAATTTTTGTAGGCATAACTCGGCCAGTTTTCATCGTAATAAAATGAAACTTTTTGTGTTTACTTTGTTTTTGTGTACTGCATCTTTTTCTGAATACAAGTGATAGGACCTGGGGACCGTATAAAAATTTAATTTTTATAATTTTATTGTAAATAGGTTTTTTGGTTCTAAAAGCACGTAAAAGCATGATTTACCTTTTTTAAAACATTTTTGAAATTGTAAGTACATATCTAAACCGAACGGTTCGGAATTAGCTATTGGGTTACATTAAAAGGCTGGACACCCTGTATATATATATAATCAAAATTTCTCTACAAGAGTCTACTACTAAATTTCTCTCCCGCTCTCTCTCTCTCTCTATATATATATAGGTTTTGCTCAGTATTATTAACATAAGGGGAGAAGGTTGGCTGTCCAAAAACATGTTCAATCCAACTTTTATATAAATTATATATTTATATTAATTATATTAAAAATATCTAACCTAGGCAGCAATGTTTATAATACTGTAGCACATCCCTGTTTTTATATTTTAAATTCTAATATTTTAAATTTCTAATAGACCTTTTCTAAAATCTTATGTCCGGTTTGTCTTGCAATTTCGATTTTTTTTCAGTTTTCGAAAATTAATATTAAATCAAGGTTTCCTTATAATTTTTTAACATATCTAAATTTAATTTTGTGATAATGTATGTCTGAGGTAAATACGCGTTCAAAAAAATGAGTGAGAGAAATTAATTTCGAAATAATACCGAAATCTACAAAGTCCACATTGCAGTTAAAAATGACTCAATGTTAATGTGTAGTATGCTGTATGCATATGAGAAGAAGGTATTTTCATCGCAAGGAACTCCATTCGAAATCTTAATAAAATATTTGTAGATTATTGGTATTGAGATTGCACATTGAGTAATTTTTAAATCGTAATTTACTTAAAACAACCACAGTGAAATGCAATTCATCTTGGAGTCATTTAAAAGTAAAATATCGAAAACATTCAAACAAAATAAACTCTTATTCATTCTTTTTCACATGAAACGCCCTTATCAAATAAAGACTTTCATAAATCATTCGACTTTATAAACAGAAATTTGATCCAAAAATGGAAATTCGTAACTTATGCGGAAGAGTATAGAAGGGGGCTCTCCATTTATCTCTCAATCATTTTTTTCACGGCAATTTCTTTTACTCACAGCTTCATTTTACTTTTGAAAGGAATGAAGCGGTTACCATTTTTATGAAAAATGCCTTTTCTAAGAAAGTTTCAAACAAAACAACATTTTATCACTTTCAAAGCAGTCTTGGTTTTTTGCAGGTCAAGTTTATGACCCTTGAAAATCTAAAATGTGCCTTAAATTATGCTTATAATCCTTGTGTTTCACTTGTCACATAAGGATATACAAAAATTTACAGACATAACTCAAAGGATTTCAATTTAGAAAATTTATTCATCCTTTTCATTTCGAGCTAAACTGAAACTATTGAAAAAGTTAATTCATGAGAATCTACTTGCTGAATCATTTTTTAACTTAGAAGGCAATTCTTTGAAAAAAATTCTGAAACTTGTTTTTGTGTTACTTTATTAATAATCATTTTTTAATTTGAAATATTGTGCTCTTTATTCTCATAATTAGCACTAAATTCATGATGGAAAGGCTATTTTTACAAATACGCGATGGATATATAAATTTTCAAAAAAATTCTACCATGCTCAGTAAATAGGATTAATGTGCTGTATTTGTTATCACTATTTAGAATTATATTGATATTTTTTATTTAGAAGATAATTTCATTTAAAATGCTTAGATATCCTATTATTACTCATTTTGTTTTTAATTTAATTGATAAAAAAATATAGTTCTGAGCAAGTGAGTTAAATATTAAGAGAAATATCATGCTTATTGATCTCTTCATTACATTATATTATGTAATTAATAATATTGTTTTTAGTTTTTTAATTTTTTATATCGAATTACAGTATACTCAATTTCAACTATGCATCTTGAAATTATTTATCTACACTACTGGCCATTAAAATTTATACTTCAGGAAAAGAAATGCGGATAACAGAATGATATTTATACTACAAATATATTATACTGGAAATAGCAAGGGATTAAATTTGAAGAATTTTGGGTGCATAGATCCTGAGAAATGGTACCCTGAACAACCACTTGTGGCAACATTTAAACGCTTTGGCATCGAATCAAACAGAGATAGGATGGCATGCACAAGTACAGATGCTCATGCAGGTTCAAAACAGTGCCATAGGTCATCAACCGTAGTGAGTGGCGTATGGTGACGAGCCATTCACTCGGCAACCTTGGACCAGATGTTTTCTATTGGTTCAAGATCTTTTGAACGTGTAGGTCAAGGCAACAGAAGAACATTTTCCGTATTAAAGAAGGTTTATGCAATACCGGAATCATGCGATCGTACATTATCCTGCTTAAGCTTAGGATTTCGTAGGTCTCGAACAAAGAGTATATCTACTGGTCGTAACACACAAGAAATGTAACGTGCACTGATCGTAGTGCAGCCAATGCGAACAAGAGGTAACCGAGACGTGTATCTAATAGCACCTCATACCATCACGCCAGGTGATGAAGAGTATGACGATGGCGAATGTACACTGCCTATGAGCGGAGCCAAAAACGGCCTTTACAATAATAACACATTTTATACAATTTTTATATTTACTAGATAGGAAATTTCTTTTATTACTAAATATTTCTCAGATCCTTAAGATTCATTTTAAGACATCAGTTTCCCTGAGCTCTTACATTTAACCATTACTCATACTTTCTATTTGTCTCTCATGAAGACTTTTTTTCCCATTAACTCATGTCATAAGAAAAATACTTTATTTTGCGTACAGCTTTTCAATTTTAATAATTTTTGCAATATTTTGAAACTAACTACATATTTTTTTTTTTATAAACAGACATTAAAAATTGTTCTGAAACTACAAATTCTTTATCAAACATATGCGTTAATTACTATTATTCCATTAGATTAATTTGACCCAACAATTCACAGTACCTCTAATACGAACTGTACATTTTCTAAAATAATTACGTTGCAGATTTGTTTTACGAGCAAATTCTTTTATTAGTCTCCTCATCGCCCTTCCCTCGAAAATCCTAATTTGTGTGTGAGATCTTTGGGGATATGAAGTCCTTTCATCACGAATCCTCTAACGAGGAATTATAATTAGCACAGGGATCTGGATGGCACGAATGTGTGGCTGAGAATCAACAATAAGTCGATAATAATGAATCGCTCACCTCAACTACAATCAACAGATGCCCCTCAAGGAATTGCACCGACTAGTGGAAAGGACGTGTTAGAATTACATTTCTTTTGAAGCGAAGGTAATAGATATCTTAATAGGATTTCATCCGTAAATAACAAGTATACTAAATAAAAGAGCTATGTTACTGTATATTGCTGTCAGTGCAAACTTAAGATTTATGTAACAGAGAAAAATATTTTAATGCTTATGCAAAGCTTCAAGGGCTATTTTTTAAATAAGTGTGTTATTTTAGATCAATAATATTATGCAATGCGAGTTAAACTTTTGTCCTAGAATAATAAGCAATTCCCTTTCCTAAATTATTTAGTTTTTAATATATTGATTTTTTTTCCTTTAAAGTTATTCAGATTAATTCATCTCAAATTAATATTGGAATTTAAAATCTCTCTCATTGACCTGTATTAATTTATCTCAGAAAGTTTAATTTTCTAAAGTGAAGATATATCTGTTTTGTAGGAATGATTTAAATGAACTCCCTACCTGCATACAATTACGATATTCAGTGCATTATTTTTAAATTTCGACTACATTGACTTGCATTAAAAAATGTGCTATTTGCGTAAAATTCTCATAGGCTTATAAGTTACAATTTTTTTAAACTTTTCAGCA